>CATIWJ010085395.1:0-15162 GCA_949640765.1 Croton laevigatus | reverse complement strand
ATCAAAAGAGCCGTTATGCCTACGTGTCAAGTCTCGGTCGCGACCCATGGAGTCTCGGTCGAGACCATAAATGTGCAAGTGAATGATTGGCCGACAGATAAGATGCTGCCAGACACGCCAGAAGAATATTCTCAGCTTTTTTAGACTTTACAGGTGAAGCGTGACGAGTCGCGGCCACGACATGTGAGTCTCGGTCGCGACCCAGTTAAAAATGCAGAAAAACAGCTTTTTCTGATATTCTTCAAACGGCCATATTTTGGGTTTTTGGCTATAAATAACCCCATTTTGTATCAGTAGGGTTAAGACACATATTGCTGCTAATTCTACTTCAAAAACCATAATACTCTTTCAATTCAAATCAATCTCTTTGTGTAGTATTTGTTGGGTAATCCTTAAATCCAACACTTGTTGTTATAGTTGTGAGTTAGCTTTAAACTCATCATTTATATATTTTCTGTAAAGTTTGGAGTGAGTTATAAACTCTAAGTTTGAGGTAAACTTACTAAAACCTCATGTCAGACAGGCAGAAGGTAAATCCCTTAGTTAAATTTTGTTTTATTTGATTAAATTCTTAAGTAGGTTGCTGCTGATACACATGAGTAGGTAAATCTCTTATATTTTTATTCCAACAACCTGATATGCATGATATATTTAGAAACCAATT
The DNA here is from genome assembly GCA_949640765.1 of Croton laevigatus. Classification (NCBI taxonomy): domain Eukaryota; kingdom Viridiplantae; phylum Streptophyta; class Magnoliopsida; order Malpighiales; family Euphorbiaceae; genus Croton; species Croton laevigatus. Next base: position 14,498 of record CATIWJ010085395.1, on the reverse strand, counting down.
ATAGCATTTAATAAACTATACGTTTAATTTCTTTTAGGGTTTGGTTGCTACTGTAGCTAATATTTTTCCAAGTGTTTATCATAGACATTGTGCTACGCATATATTCATGAACCTTAAGAAACAGTTTCCTGGTTTGAAAATAGAAAATGAGTTTTGGGCATTAGTTAAGTCAACCACTGAGAATGAGTTCATTGAGCATGGGAAGGAAGTAGGAAAGTTGCTTGATGATAGAGCACTCCAATGGCTCTTGGATATACTATTAGGACAGTCGGCAAGTTATGCATTTCATAGTACTTCTAAAAGTGATCATTGCACAAATAACATGACAAAATCATTTAATGCATGGGTTGGTAAACTTAGAGATATGCCTCTTATAACTCTATTAGAGTAAATTAGAAAAAAGTGCATGGTTAGATTACATAAGAGGTTTGGGCAAGCTACAATATGGAAATAAAAATTAACTCTAAAAGCATTACATGATCTATCTATTGTGATAAAGCAAAGTAGGAAGTGTAGGATCCATCCTGTAGGGTCTAATGAATTTGAGGTTTTGGAGGAAAAGTTTCAATTTGCTGTGAATTTGGGTAAATTAATATGTTCATATGATTGGTGGGAGATAAGTGGCCTACAATGCAAACATGCGTGCTTAGCTATAGGTTACAAAAGAGACAGTCTAAAGCCCTATTGTCATAAAGCATTTACTGTAGCCAAGTATGCAATGACATATAACAATGTCATTCGCCCAATACTTGAAGTGGATTTCCATCCCATTGAACCTACCTCCTGCATCCTGGGATAAAAAGACAACCTGGCAAACCTAAAAAGAGAAGAATCCGGTAAGCAAAAGAGGTTACCCCATTAGCGGTGAGGACAAGAATGTGCACTATAAAATGCTCAAACTGTGGTAAGTTTAGTTACAACAAAAGAACATGTGAGGTAGCACTAGCACCACCAAAGGTATTCTTGATTAAATAAGAATAATAATATGCTTTCTTGTTTTGTGTTTATTAAAATTGAAATCTGTTTTTCCTTTGCATTTACCAAGTTCAAAGAAAGAAGCAGCTAAGTAGTTCCAAGACTGAAGCAACATATTGTACTGCCTGAAAATTAATCTCAAGAATCAAATTTAGGTGAACTAAGCAGTCAACGTTGAAGATCATCTTTTTGGATCAAGTTTTTTTTGTGGACAAGCAGTTAATTTAGTTGATATCATTTTGTTAAGTTGTTGTAATTTCTGTGAATATGTTGTAATTGTTGGTAAAACATAGAAACCAACTACATCTTTTTGGGTTAAATCTTATGTAACTGCACATGCAAATTTTTTAGATTATGGAAAGGAAGGATAAAAGTTTTAAATTTTATGTTAATTGTCCAGATTTCATTTTCATCTTCATTTTTCAGGTTGCACTTTTCTGATTTGGATGGGTGATAAATCTTGTATCATCAACAAAATAATTTGAATATTACATTATACTCAAAAGTGAACAAATTACAGCCTTATTGATTACTCCTAAGTACTGAAATAAATAAGCTAACATACAACTTAAACCTTATTTAACCTTAACAATTACAACCACAACTAAAATCAATAAAACAAATACAGACACCAAGCATATTGCAACTAACAATTTCATTCATACATCTTCAACTTTATCATCATCATCCATTCATGCAATTGCCTAAATTCTGCAACTCTTTTAATTTTAGCATCCTTCAAATCCAGAGGTCCTTGACAATTCTATTCCGACCATTAAAACTTACCTATTTAGATTTAGCCCTTATTTGTCCTCCATCATATGCCATTGCCTACCCTAAGAAGCCATAGCATACATTCCTCCTACAATAGTGTAAGGTTTGTTCTTATTTCTTTCGTTGTTATATATCTTAATCCCACATTTTATTCCACAATCATACCACTTATTCAAGAGCCTATTGTTGCTTTCCCCAGAATTTGATGAAGAAGCTATCATTTTCCCTAAACCTTAGCAAATAGATGAAGATGAAGAAAGTGTAAACCCTAAAACATAAAAAGAAGAAGAATAAAACAGACAAGCTTCTTTTTCAGTTTCGAACATTTTTAATTTAAACCTACTAAGGTTAATTTGGGCATTAAAATCTCTTCTCTTTTTTTTATGTCATTCGTTTTAAATTTGACAGAAAACGTGAAAAACTAACGACACAGTGGTATACTAGTAATTTAGGCTAGATGTGTCAGCTATGAGAGTAATTTTGTTAAAAAGTTGTGCTAAAATCGCTAATATGCCAAACCTTAATAGTAAAATAGTAATTTTTCATTTTGCCTTTTTCGATGGGGTGAATAATATATATTTTGAGGACTAAATAGTAATTTCACTCTCAATTTCAGGCCAATTTTTATTTTCCTCCTTTTAATGCATTTTCATTCCGAACTTTGTGATGATCTACAAATTAAATTACGGACTCATTATTTTATCTAAAATTGAATAAATTTTAGAAGTATGTGGATCTAAAATAAAATTACTTTGAAATTCAACATTAGTTAAGTTAGTTTATTACTTTAATGGACTATTTTGTAATGATATAAAAGTCTCATCTTCAACTTTTAGCCAGCCACCTCTATTGGCAACTCTATCCCCATCACCTCAACCTGTAACGCCTACAAAACCAATTGCATATTATAATATGGCATCATCCAATCAATTATCTCAAAGGCGGTCTCCACCTTCCTTTTGATAATCATGTTCAATCTGGTTGCAACCTTGAATGTGAGGGCATCACCGCCTTTGATGTTTAAGTCTTTGTATAATTTCGCTAACCCGGTTAGTTTGTATGAATTGCCAAACCCATTCTCAACGAAAATAACATTAAACCTTCTGAAACCACATTAAATGGTTACAAACTTGTCCCAGCCAACCATGTTTTTCTCATAAAAGTTGTGCTTAACTATTTGTATTGTTAAAGATAATAATTAATTAATATAAAATAGTGTGTATGTATAAATATAAGTCTAAAAATTAATTTGAAGGTGTATTCAATCATGACAAACAATGACTTTTAATGACTTTAAAAGTAAGGTGGTATTGGATTATGACTTTTTCAAACTCTATAAAAGTTATCCGATATTCAATTACGACTTTTAAATACTTTTTAAAAAGATTACGACTTTTCAATACTTTTAAAAAGTCTATAAAAGTCATATGGTATTTAATTAAAATTTTTATAAAGTCATTCAAAGCCTATAGATATTCAAAGAGTCAGTAACTTTTACAGACAATAGACTTTTGATTACTTTACATGACATTTTAGCTAATAATATAAATAGAAAAATGAACAAATTCTCTTCCACTTTTGCCCAATACTTTCACATACTTTTCTTCTCTTCCATTTTCGACAAAATGAAATAAAACGTAGCTCCTTTCCAAAACCATTTAGCCGAACGCCTCCATCCTCTATCTTCTCAACGATCAGTCAACGCCAGTGCACTCTCAATCCTCAAGTCATCACTCCTCATCAGCCCTGCGTTTTCTCTGTCTCAGTCTGTCGAAGAAGAGAACTCAAAAGAACTGGAGAAGCTCTCTTTCATCTGTCAGCAGCGTTTTCATCTCTTCCATCACCTTTAACTCTTTCGTCTGTCTTCTTCCTTCGGTTGTTGCTGCGCAGCCCAACTCTTTACTTCAACCACCACATACGACTTCTTCGATTCCAGCAGCTACCAATCCTGTTTGCTCCGGTAGCGTTACTGAAGAGATAGGCCAGTCTAGGTAAGTTTGGTTTGATTTAAAAGTTAAAATATTACTGTAGTGTTTTTGTTGATGCAAAGGCAAATCGTTTTGTTCTTGTTAATGCTTTTAAACAATATTAATCCTTTAACTTAATAATCTTGCTAAGTTAATGCTTTAATTCATTAACAAAAAGGCATTTGTTATTGTTAATGCATTTGAATACTTTTAGTTCTTCCTGGGTGCTATATATGGACAAAAAAATTTCTTACTTTATAACTTTCGATATCTTATATTAAGAATTTGCAATTTCAAATAATGTATTGTCTTGGAAATCAGACTAAAGAGAAGAGACTATGGGTCATTAGATTTTGCTATGGTGTTTATTTTACTGTTATATTTAACCAAATAGTGAACTAATAGATAATTTATTTTATTTCAAATAAATATAATGAAAATATACATATGCAATAATAAAGCTTTCTCAATCTCACATAATAATATATGTTTCTCTCATCTGGGTATAATCTTTTTTCTCTTGTTTGGTGTTGTGAGTTGTTTGAATTACTTGTTATGATATTCAATTTGGTTTTATTTAAACCCCCTTTGTTTAATCTAGTTCTATTTTATGATTTTGGTTTTCCTTTTGTGTCTTCCATGATAAATAGATTTTGGTTTTTATTTTTCAAATGAAAAAAAAATGTATAAAAGTTGTTTGAATTTGATTGAATGGCTAAAACTCTTATGAATCAAGCATATATGTTGAATAGTGTTCTTCTTTATGTATGCTTTGTTGATTTATAGTGTATACAAGAGGTTTTTTTTAAAAAAAATTAATTTTGTGTATTAATGTTTGGTTAGACTTCTTTTCTTTTGCAAATAAATTAATGATATTATTTTGTTAAAAAATCACAGTTTTCATGTTTTTAAATTCTTGTGATTTTATGTGCACAATAATATAGGAAAAAAAAATTGATTATAAACCATTCAATAAAACACCTTTAAAAAGCTCTCACAAACAATTAAAATTGATTTTGATCCATATTCATATGGATAGGTCATATTACTCACATCTAGTTTTGAAAATTCTATTTGGGTTACTATTATGGTTTATACTTAGCCATATCGTACTAATTAATGAAATATATGTGCAGTTTAAATGAAAAATCAAATAAGCATGTGTATTTTTATCTTTAATTTGATCCCAAAATGAAAATTTAATATTCTCTTTTCTCAAAACTTTAGTCATTGTAGCTATAATCTCATATGATATTTTTAAGTAAAAACATCTTTTATGGTTTAGAGTAAGATCTTTATATCTACTCATGAAGGCATATTATTTTTTTCTTTATTTGACAATTTTTTTTGGCTTATATATCTTTAATATTTGCTAATGAGAATAATTACTACTATTTTGATTTTTAGATTAGTTATATAAATTATCTAATAGCCATATTAATGTGGAATCATTCAATAAAATTATATTTATAAAAACTTTGTATTTTCATGATTGTTGATTGAGAACTTTATTTTAAAACTAGCAATGCCTTACTATGTAATCACTTGTCACAATTGTGGTCATGGGACCGATATGTTGATAATTGAAATTATTAGTTCAATTTATTTTTTATGATTTGAACATGATATCATATAGTTTTATAATTTGAACTTGTTTGGCTTATTTTTGCAATTAGAATAGAATAATATTATAATGGAAGACATAAACCAAGAAAATGAAAAGAATAAAGGAAGAGTTGGGAAAAAATACAAAACATGGACAGCTGAAGAAACCAATGAGTTATTACAGCTCATAGTTAATGCTGCAAATAAAGATTGACGTGACAGAAATGGATTATTAAGTAAAATAACGGTTGAAAAAAAAAAATTCTCCCTATTCTTAATGCAAAACTTTGATATCAAAGGAATTATTCTCAATATTTAAGTCATTTGAAATGGTTTAAGCAAAGATATAATAATTACTGCAGTCTTCTACGTTTTAGCTCTGGATTTGGATGTGATTCTATTGCTAAAAAATTTATTGCTCCAGATGAAGTATGGAAAGAATATTTTAAGAAAATTAATTCATTTATATACTAATTTTTTATTTTATTTTTAATAATAGTCTCATCCTAATAATAAAAGTTACCGTACGGTGTATTTTGTAGATTATAAAGATTTGAGAATTACGATTAGAAATGGAATTGCTATTGGGAGACATGCTATTGGATTAGGCGATAACACATATGCAAGAACATAAGAAGAAGAAGGAAGTAGGAACTTTGGATTAGATGACTGGGTTTTTGATCCTAATACTGCAACATTTGTACAAAATGATGTACAAAATTCCTTCCATCAATCTTCATCTTTTGAACATACCTTTTCACCTCTACTTTCAGAAACCTTAAATTTAGATATTCCTCCAGCAACCAAAAAACATAACAGAAGTGAATTTGAAGGAAAAGATACCTCTTCTGAGCCTCATAATATTCAATCAGATATCATACATAAACTCACTAATTCTGTTGATAAGTTGACTGAAATTATTAGTTCATTTGATAATAGTGAATACAGTTGTTGAGATCTTATTAAGGACATACCAAATTTGGATAAACGTGCACGCTATAAAGCACTTAGGTTGCTTAATACTAGAACAAAGAAGATTGAATTCGTGAAAATGAATTATGAAGAACATTTTGAATGGATAACTTTCGAATTGGAGTAATAAATTGTGAACATATATTTTTATAATTTCTTATTATTGATTTTGGAAGGATTTTGTTTTGTTTTGTTTTGTTTTGAATTTTTATTAGTAATTTTAATATTTAGACATTCATGTAATTTTATATACTCTCTTAATAATTAATTATTTTTATTAAATGAGAAATATAAATTTATTATTGTTATCATTATTATTATTATTATTATATATTGGTATGGTTTGATAATTTAGTAATTGATACCGTGTATCATAATTTTTTTATTAATGAATTGAACAAAGTTTTACCAATTGATAGATAATTGTTGTCGAAATATGTTTTTATTAAAATTATAATAAAAGCTTATAAAGTATATAAAAGTCTTTCAATGTCTATATAAATTCATCAATGTCCATAAAAATATTTAAGAGTAAAGTCATTGAGAAATTTTAAAAACTCTACAAAAGTCTTTAAAAATCTTAAAAATCTATAAATATCTTTAAAAGTCATTTTTTAAAAAAAGTTTTTAAATATCTTTAGAAATCCTGATTGAATACACCTCCATAAAGAAAAAGGACTTGCGAAACATAAAAAAAATGTGGATAATTCACCATCTTAATATATTATTCTGAAAGAAAATTAGGGGAAAATCTATTTTTGGAAAAGATAACTCCATTTAACCCAAAAGGTCAAAAACCATTTTTTTTAGGAAAAAAAAAGCGCTAAACTCAAAGTAAAATGAATTTGGAGACTAGTTTTTCAGATGTTGATAAAAATAACAAAGGGAAAAAGAATTATTTTTGAATAAAAGGATTTTAAATTTTAAGAAAAAAAATAATAATACATGTAAAGCGAATAATCACAAATAAAATAAATAATCACAAAGGAATAATATCATGAAGAAAATTAATTTCATATCTCATATATGAGATGGCTTAATATCATTTGGATATTAATTTAACTCATGTCTCAACTTAAATATTGTTCCTATACAAAAATACTTGACTAAAATAATGTAAAAGGCACAAAATAAATTGATAAACTATGAATAAACAAGTTGTAAATATGAAAAGTGAAAGCTTAAGTTTTGACTGATCCAAAGTATGCCTGACGATGGGCTATTTATAGAGAGTCCAACTCGGTGAAATCCCGAAAATTCCCCTATCAAATAGGAAACTGTAACACCCCTTAACTCAAACTATTTCTAACCGAGCTAAGTGTACTACAACTGATACTATATGGTATACATAATATTACCTTATAAAATTTTTCTTCTTAATTTTGTTGGTCGTACTGACTTCTGATTTTTCTTCATAGTATATACCATCATAAGTGCTTTTGGTGAGCCTTCTATTTTGAATCTTTTTACATCTTTTTGTAAACTTACAAGTTTAGCATAAACTAAACTTGCTGAGTTATGAGTTTTGTAAGTACTTTAATCTTATAAATTCACATACTGTTATTTTATATAATATAGATTGCAAGCAGTTGAAAAAAAACATAAATAGCAAAACCCATCAACATTCATCACAGTAACGTAGCACAGTTCACCTAATTGTAACACATATTATAAACATATACATTAAATGATAATCAAACAAGGATGAAGTACCAAACCTAATTTAATTACTGCTTTTATCAGTTTGTCCGGAATTTGATATACGCGCTCTCGTCTAACTTTAGATTTCCCTCTGTTATCTAATTACTGAATAATTCCCAATCTATTTACTGCTTGATTCTTTCCAATTTATTTATTTATATCTCTTCCTTTCTGCTTACATTTATTTCTTTAATAGCTCGTTTTTATTTATCTTAATTTATTTTAATATTTATCTTACATCAACCTCTTAATTTCTTTCTCTATAATCTATTTATTATCGATATTCTAATCAAATTATTGATTACTTAAATATTCCTCCTAAATATATTTCATCTTATAACATATTTACGGTTTATATCTTTATAATTACTAAACATACCTATTATTTTTTAATATTATTACTATTATTTAAATTCTAATGGTTGTTATAAAAAATGACCTTCTAATGCTATTTCTAAATTTTAACCCTCATTTATATTTTAATTTTATTTTACTTGTACTTAATTCCAATTTGTACTTACACGTTAATTTTACGATTATACTTTCGTATCCTCAATAACAAAAATAATAATCATCTTAAGCCTCAATTATTTTATCGGACTTTATTTATTATTGAATTCTCAATAAATCACGGTCATAATCTTAAATTCGTTTACCGTCATAAATAAAATACTCATTCTTAGATTTTATATTTCTGATCTGAATCCAAATTTATCGTAAACTCTTTTACCTTTATATTTATTCTAAATGTAGTAACTTTCTATTTAAATATCTCATTGATATTTTAATATTTCGTTTTACATATCTGATTTTTCTCAAAAAATTATGGTCTATTTTTAATAAAACTTACTCGTTTATTATTCCAATTAATGTCAATGTTTAATATTATTATTGATAAATTTTATTTTATTATTCTCTTCTCTCATTCCTCAATTCCATTTTATTTAGACAAACATTAACCATTTCTTTTTCTATTCATACTATGTTTACAATCTATTTATAATATGTCTATAAACTTTCACTTTTTTGATAACTTATTCAAATGTTAACTTATTTATTTTCTGTTTATGCGGCGTTTATAATATGTCTGTAATACGTCTATTTCTTAATTATTAGCCATTAATCTCTTAAAATTTTCATTCCTCGATAATCTACTCAAAATACTGACTTAACAACTTCCCTTGTATTTTACGCCTTTGCTTAGCTTTTATTAAATACCCGCTTATTTATTTTCTGTATAAAATCTATTTACAATCCGTTTACAAATGTATTTCTCATTTCCTTTCCTTTTAGAACACATTTATTTTTTGTTTATGATATGTTTACCTCGTTTATAATTTGTTTATTTTTCTTTTATAACATATTTGTTTTTCTAAAGCTTCCTATTTAATAATCCACCATATGTTTCCAAACCTAAGCTACTCTATAATTTTGATTTTAAAAATTTAGGATGTGATAGAAATGATGGCCCCCATAGATTTCGGAGCCCACGCGGTTTCCTTATGTTATAGGTCCATTAGCCCAGTCTGATAAGGAAGTTGAGGTCGCAAAGGTGACATCTCCCTTTATCAGACGTTATCGACCCTCCCCTAGACCGAGAGGAGGGTTACAAATGTAGATTAGGCAGAGGCTACATTACTCTGAGTCTAAGTGGAAGCAACCTCTCCATAGACCGAGAGTTGAATCGCCATCACCCTTTGTGGGTCTCGAACCATAGAAGAGGCTTACAAATGTCCTCCAGTCCAAGTCATTTCATGTCTTGGATCAACTATCCTTGTCAGAAGTCACATCTAGAATTTCAAGTTACAACCTTTTCTTGCTCAAAGTTTACGAAAAATTGAGCATCATATTTGAGCAGGTGGTTTACATGGCGTGACCTTTCATCTGCTACCTTTGGGTTGATAAAGGGATTTAATCAACCTTTTATGAGTTAACACTCAGCCCTTTTTAGCTTAGGATGGCTTCATTAAAGAGTGGGACATACTAGGGAGTTTTCTTAAGGTGACATTTGTTTCATTGATATAAGGTCGTATTGTTCGATAATTAACTTCGGCGATCTATGCTTGGTATTTTTTATAACGGAGGAAACTATGGAGGTGTATATAGTGCTCCTCCTTTAAGTGCCAAATCATTTCATGTCTTGGTCACACGTTCTATCTTCTAAAGGTCTTAGCGAAATTCCTTAAAATCCAGAGATATTGGCAGGATTTTTGTTTGCCTTAACTTCTAGAATATTTGGTCAAAGTAAATTTTCAGCATTCTTAGCTAATTACTTCATTACCCATTCTTTATTAGACACGAAAAGGGCACGTTAGTAATTAAGGACATTTATGACATCTTGGGAAGGTATGCCCCGAGAACTTATAAAATGGGAACTCTTTTCCTTCATTTTTCTTCACTAAAATGCCTTTTTTCTTTTCTTTACATCTTTCTTTTAAGCAATGTCTTCGTTAAATTTTTTGGTTTCGAACTAAATGGTAATGAATTGGATGATGATAATGATCGTTGTGTCACTCAAACGTCGCTAAGCTCAGAACGATCATTTTGTAACGTCCGGCTTCTATGGGAACGATGCGGACCAGCGAATCCCGAGGAAGAGTGGCAGAAACAGCCGAACGGCAAATGTTAAATGTGCTCGGGTCAAGGTCATACCCAGGATGGGTGATCTTCCAAGGAAGTCATCTGTAAATAAGAACAGTATGAGAAAATAAGCTGAAGTAAGACAGTAGACAGGCACCGGTCGCTCCAGAAAAGTAAGATAGGGCCCCAGAGTTCGGTAGGACCCAACGGTAATTTTCAAAAAGTCAGGGACCAAAGTGCAAATTTTTTAAAAGTCATAAAAAGGTTCCTCTAAGGTCAAAAGCAAACCTCAGACAATGAAGTGGGTGATTTTTATGGTGCTTAGCAAAGTGATAACACCAGACCTCAAAAGCGCACCTACGACGAAAATAGCGTAAGAGCATTTTTTGACAAAATGACTAAAGATGACCTAAGTGAAAATTTTCATAAGAAATTTGACTTGGTCAACACCCAAAAATAATGTTATAAAAAGATTCATAGCGTCGTACGGGTAGCGATGGTGTTCTCGGATTTTCAAGCAATCGCGTGTGCACGAAGTTATGTCAAAAAGACCGGTAAAGAACCTATATGTAATTTGCCTCATTAAGTCATGAAATTATCATATGTGGGTGGTTCTAGATGCACTCAAGGTCAAATTGAAGATTTGAGGAGTGGACTTTAATATTATCCAACGAAAATGCATACTTTGACTTTTTCGACCAATCAAATTTTGAGTGCACATGCACTACCCATGTCTATTTTTGCCTATAAATATCCCATTAAAAGCCAAAAAAATGGCCACTTTCCAGCCTTAAGTTAGCAGCCAAGAGGAAGGAAGAAGAAGTGCTTTTAGGTACTTTTAATGGTTTCTAAGTTGATTTTTAGTTAGTATATGCATAGTTTATGTTTCTAAGCTAGATTAAGTTATTGTTTTGTATTAAAAATATGATATAGGAGCTGTAAAATATGAATTATAAGCTACCCATATTATATAATTGGATTAGAGGTTGAGTTTAGATGTGAAAGTGAGGCTTTAGGCGATTTAGCATATAAAAGCTACTAGTTTGGCAAAAAAAAAAGAAAAACTAAAATATCATTAGGTTTGATGCATGACCTTCAACCTAGGGTTTATGTACATAACATAAAGGGTGTGTTTATATAGGAAAATAAGAAGAAAAGGGAGAAAAAATCCATTAGAAGTGAAAAGGAGCTTGGATTTTCAAGGTTTGGTACTTTAACTTTTAAATTTCATTTTGGCTCAAATAAATTCCGTTTTTGCATTAATTTTTATGTTTTTGCTTGTTTGAAGTGCCAAATGTATGTGGAATTTGAGCAAATAGTTGTTTCGGTCGTACGTGGAATTAATTAGTCATTTTTAGTAGCTGAATGATGGAGTTGTCCAGCAGGTACCTCATGCGGGACAGTCCACTTCCGACATTTTTAATTAAATTTAAAAAAATAATCTTCAAGCGAATTTTTAATATGTTGTACCTTGATTAGTCTAGTTTATGAAAAAAATATTTTTGAGCATAATCAATCAAGTTTTAGTGGTTAAAAAAATAAAATTCCAAACCGCAACCAGTGGAACTGCAACACTGAAGCAGTCCTAGTGCAGGACTAATTTGTACCCTGTAAACAGTCTAGAAAATTCTAAAATTTTTATGGTAGGTTATTTAAACATTGAGCTAGCTTCTGTTAAAATTTTAGAATTTTTGAAGCTAAGAATTATTTTATATGTATCCCCAAAATTTGGGCAGATTTATATATTATTTTGCAAAGCTTAACATTAATGTATGTGAAAACAAATACTTATGTACATTAAATGTGACATTTAATTATGAATGTTTTCAAGCTCTACTAGGTTAAGTTAAACATGGGACTAAGGTATAATGCATCATATGAGTATATGTAATATGGCGCTTTTATGATATGTGATATGAGCAATAATGTGAAAATATGATCCGCTAGTTATGCTTCAATATGTGATATGTTCCAATATATGATATGCTCAGTTATGTGATAAATTCTGATATGTGATATGATCTCCAGTTGTTCGCTCTGTGTAAATCCTTAGACCTTAGCTTGAAATTCCACTAAAGCCGGTAGAGCAATCTAAATAAAAGTACACTTTTCCTGCTTATGTGTTTAAATACTTACGTTATATTGCAGTATTTGAAATTTATTATTTTAAATCATAAGTTCTATTTCTTAAATATTATATTTTCTCTTATTATTATTTATGAAAAGTTAAAGTACCCATTGGTCGCTAGTTCTCGATGAGTTATTTTTCGTAACTCGTAGGTTAGCGCTAGCAGTTTCGGACTAGAGTTTTGACATCAGCTTTTGCAGCTTGTAGCATAGCACACTAGCGTATAATAGTTGCCTTAGCTTAGTATTGTATGGCACGTATATAAATAAATGTGTATGTGTAAATACAACAAGTAACTAAAGATAATTACTTAGTAAATAGTAATACAACATATGGGTTAATAATAAATGAACTGCCTTGGGCTCGTGTGAGCTTATGAGTATAAAAGTGTGAAATTTTATTACAGGCGGTGTGAGGATATAAAGAGGATGATTTGAAGTGTTTGCGACTTAGTTTGATAGCCTGACCCTTAAAATGTTTTCGAACTTGGGAAAATCAGTTTTGGCGACACTTGGCACCCCATTTTTCAGGGGAAAAACTCTGGCAAAATTTTCGCAAAAATCGGACCTATAATTAGGTTAAGAAATAACCTGATATATCTTTCAAGCCATAGTCGTACTATTTTGAAACTCCGATACCAACGTTAAGTCAATTACACCTCTGTAGGCTTGGCCCTCTAGGTCTATATAGGGTGTTACACGTTTAACTGTGACATTTTTGCTAAGGAAGGAGCCCAAACTATACTAAACATTCAAGGTCGCTACATAGTACTTCCTTATTTGTGGAGCTCCTTTGGCAAAATGATAGGATTTTGGTCATACCAGTGGTATGTATTGCTCTTAGTACACTTACTCGTTTCACACGTAACCTTTTTGTATATCTTTGTCCTTCGACGCGAGGTCGCCTAATCTTGTACTGGGAACTTATCTCAAAAAACGTAGGGAGGCAATCCGGAATATAACCTCCTCTCTCTTCTTACTCTGCGCTGCCCTTAACTTGGGGTAGGCGGTCTAGGGTTTAACCTTCCCTTCTCCATTTTCTCGTGCTGTATCCAAATTAATGGCTATAATACTGTGGGTGACGTCTCCTACCATATCCTTTAACTTATCTATACTAGCTAGGCACTTGAATTTAGGTTTAAAGGAGGCTACTCCCTCAAGTAGAGGTCATCCCTAGGGCGTAATTTTATTAGGCTTTAAAAGAGGTCTGCCTTGAGTATGATTTATAGGGTTTTGAATAATGATGTAAGTATTATTAAATAGTTTGTATTTGATTTAAGAAATATCTATAGTGACCTTGAGGTCACCTCTTTTGTATTATGAAAGTTTGTTTATAAATAAAAGAGTTTATATTTCTAGGTTATTCTACTAGTGTGTAATATATTTATAAAGTGGAGGTCGCTTAAACAATCTCTATCGCTTGTCTAATTTTTTAACATAAAGATATGGTTTCGATAAAACCTTTAACCAATTGAGAACCTAAATGAGAGCATTGACTAATAATGCGATCATAAGGTCACTTATTTTCATTATACATATAGCTTAGTAATTTTGCTCAACTTAGGGACTCGTAGGTCGCCTTCAAACTTTGTGACCATACTTTGAAATATAGAACTTAGTTCTTATTCCTACATTATTTCACTAGTATATTAAGGCTGTTAAGTAACAAAGGTTGCCTTTTTGTAACGTTAATCGAACTATTTGTCTTGCAAAATTTCTCATCAAATTATAAAAATATAATGATGAAATATTTCACTAGATCTATAACATAAGTGAAGGCATTGATTTATGATGGCG
>CATIWJ010085301.1:0-11964 GCA_949640765.1 Croton laevigatus | reverse complement strand
GCACCAAGGAGAAGATGCATAGTTTTTGGAGAAAATGATTACAGAAATGATTGATTCTTCAATTGTGCTCAAAAGGGCTGGAGTTATTTCATTCCCTCTTTCAAGGTCATTGTCTATGAAGGTCTTGACTTTCTTGCGACATAGAGCGTTATACAAATGACTAGTAAAGTTGTCACGGGTGTCCTCACCTCTGAAGCTAAGAAATACATCATACTTGCGTTTTCGAACCATCGAAGATGATGATGCCATAATTGACAATTACAATATCTTGAATCACACTATTTTCCTGTAAAATGAAAATCAAGAAGCAAGCATTAGCCAAAAGACAAGTAGGAAAAATAGAGCAATAAACGGATATTGGAAAGGACGCTGATTTTTCCCAACAAGATAATGCAACCACAAATTCCCTTCAACACCAAACAGATATTAAAAACCTAAAATCTTTTAATTGTATAATGTCATGACCCAAAAATTGATATGAAGACGATTCTTGAGCAAGGATAAGCTTAAAACCACCAACAAACCAAAGCAGTTCCAGGATTGGTTTATTCATTGATTTCTATTTTATAAAAATTCAATTTAACCTCTTTTAGACTTGTTCTTATCCAGTTCTGAAATTCATTCTCACTTAAACAATATTGTTACCATAAAAATTTGATCTTATTCAATTTCAAACTAATCTTCTTTTCCTTTGACAAGTTTTAACTCTGCAAACCATTCAAATAAATCTCTCTTTCTTCTATTTCTGTAATAATTAGAAGCAACAATATTCTAATAAAAAGCCTATCATCTTGTAATTTCTTACTAAAAGAAAAAAAATTATCCTAAGTTCTTTATGCCTGTTTACTAAATTCTTCAGCAAGTACTAATCAATTTGTATCGCTCAGACAGAATCAAACAAACAATTCTAGAAAGAGAATCAAACTCAATCTGGATTTAACTAATTAATGAAACTCAATCTGAGTTAAGATTCAATAAGAAAAGAAATCGGAGAGCTAAGGATAGAATCTTGACTTACCGTGGAAATATATAAATGGAGGGCATACACTTTTTGGGTTGGATTAGCTAAGAGAACAAAGGAGAGCAAGTTCATCCATTAATTGACTTTAGAAACTCCGGTGTCTCTTGTAAATTGAAACACATAGAAAGAATTAAATTAACAGTAGAGACATGGCCCACTTGGTAATTGGGGTCATCTTCAATGATGTTTTCAGTTTTTCACTCAACAGTTACTAGGGTGGTTCATTCAAACAGGGAAAAAAATTTTCACCAAATAAAAAAATTAAATTTTTTTTTCTAGACGATTTAACGAATTAATTAATTTTTTCGAATTCTCCAATTTAATTTCACGAATAATCTTCTTATTTAACGAATTTAACAAAAATTTTCCCCCCAATTAACCAAATTTCACGATTTAATTGTCATAAAGGTATATATAACAACAGTCTGAACAAATTGATTTTCTTAGTGTTTTTAGTTTTCCCACATTTGGGCTTTAAGAAGGGATCCGGTCGTGCAGCCTTGTATCGACATTACTATGAGGCACATTGGACACATGATCTCTTTGTCTCAGTGAAAATATTACCTGTATCAAAGCTCCTCCTTATTATCTTTCTATTAGAAATAAAGTAATGAACTGTTAGACTTTGTGATTATCAAACGAACTAGGAAGCAGGAAGGTTTAGTTTTGGGATCATTTAGTAGTCAAACAGATAACCATATAATACCTATTTGAATTTGCTCAATATGTCCTGTGGCTAATGAACTCATGACCTACCAGGTTAAATGGTATTTGCTACATGTAATGAAAGGCAATCTTATGAACTATTCAATTTTTATTAAAGCCTTTATCAACTTACTAATTATTATGAAAGTTAATTGATTAATGATGCAATTCAACTTCACATCATCATATAAGGGTAAAGGCATTGAGTAGACATACATATTAAATACCTAAACCCAGCCAAAACACAAATCATGATTCTCATACATTTCATCCACCAATACAACAACCAGAACAAAACATTAATCTCCCAAATCAAACACAGATTATTTATCACTAAATTAATCAGCAAAAAATATAAAATAAAAGTCAAAGATTTTGAATTCATTAGATACTGGACAAAATTGGCATCAGTAGTGTCAAACAGAATAGGTTTCTGGAGTTAGCGACAACGGTTTAGTAAGCTGAGATGAGAGAAAGCAAGGGCAACAAGACAACGCAATAAACAGAGAAACATAGTACCTGCTTAGAGATCACTGACTGGTAAAAAACTTCAAAGCAGACAGTGACCTTCATTTCACAGTCAGATCAGATGAAGGATGCTCAGATCACGAGGAGAGAGAGGGATGCACTGCACACATTGCATAAGCGTTTAAGAATTTACCCATAATAACAGAGAAGAAGCAGAAACTTAATCGGAAATCGATTGAAGAAGTGAAGAACAATAATGGAAAACTGAAGACGAAACAGAGGACTGAAAAGGAGCTGCGCTTGACGAACAAGTCTGTCACAGCGTAATTGGCAGAAGGAGAGGAAACGGTGCTATTGCTGAGGCCTAAAGATCGATACCGTTGATGTGGTTATAGACATTGAATTTTAAAAATTCATTTTCAATGTATTTATTATTTATAATTTATGTGTATTCTTATCTTTTATATCTTACCCGATTCACAAATTTTTATTGACCCAATAATTATTAAAAAAAAAAAATATTATCGACATGACTTTTAAAAAGTAGAAAGTGCATTAGTCAATGTCTAATACGGATTAGCTAGACTATGCGGATAGACATACATATCCATTATTTGGCGGATAGTATTAAAAAAATCTCTACATTTTTTTGACCGGCTATAAAATAGATGCAAGTGACAATAGCACAAGATGATCTTATGTAACTAACAGTCATTGCCTACGCAAATATGTGGACAAATGTAATGGAAAATTTCTCATGTGTCTTTCGAATTTTAACTAATTTGCTATTGGATCCTCATAATTTGCATAATTAATTTATAGGTACTTAAGATTTTGACTCATTAGACAAAGAGGTTATTTGATCCATTTTCTCACAATTTTCATCCAATTTTATGTTAACTTTGATTGAAATGACAATTATGCCCTTTTCACTTATTCTTTATTTAGTTTATTTTTAATTAATTTCACAAAATTAATATTTTATTTTTGAAAAATACCTTTACTGTAATTCATTATCCCTTCTTCAGCTATCCATTTTCGGGGGACTCTCTAGTTTTCCGAGAACCCAAAATTGTCGGTAGTATTACCGGCAACCCATACGAGCATATGCAATTTTCTTAATCCAAAAACAATTTTATGAACGGTAATGCTTTTTCACTCGTTCGAGAGGCTCTCGAACACTTTTTTTTTTCGACTCGAACGGTAGATTATTTATACTTCGTCCCGAAATTAATTTCAGTGATATACAGTTTGCAAAATTTGACTCTATGTTGTAAATTAAACATGAAATAATCCAAACCGTTGAATTAGTAGTCAAATGAAATTTACAATACAGAGTCGATTTCTATGAACTACCAACCCCTGAAATTGATCTCATAATTCAAAATAGACAATCCACCATGCTAGTCGGGAAAAAATAATAAAAAAAAAGGTAATTTCTCGCATCTCTCGTTCGAGAGATGAAGAAATGCCCTTTTATGAAATCATTTTAAGGAAATTTATTTTTTATTAGATCAAAAAGTAAAACATGTGTCGGTGAAGTTGCACAAACAAAATCAACTGCAAAATTGCTATGAAGCCATTCAACCAGAATGTAGAAGAAGTACAAGTTAAAAGGTCAAAACTTCAACTTACAGAAGGACCGTTTATGGGTGCTTGAGGAATAAATTTGCAATTACTAGAGCCATTAAAGTACCAACCATGATACACACATTGCAATCTTCCCCATTGATCAATTCTTCCTTCAGATAAAGGAGCTAATCTATGAGGATAGTGACGAAGCCAGCATAGGGCCATTGGGCCCCAATGGTTTCTGGGAAAAAATTTTTAAGTTACAGAGACTAGTGGCCGAAAAACATAGGGAATTCCAGCGGCAAGCTAGAAAAGTCACAGAGGCTGAACAAAGAAGAAGGAGGAAAGAAAAGAAAGAAGGAAAGAAGGAAGGAAGGAAGGAAGGAAAATTTTTTAATCAAAACAGTGAGTTTAGTTTAATTTTTTTTTTAAACCAAGTGAAACATCATTGTTTCACTTAATTTTTTTTTAATAGCCAAATGACTTTGTTTTGTGTTTAACAGAAAAAAAAAAAAAATAATGAAGGGAAGGAGACAAAAGCAGCAGCAGCACGAAGCTACTAAGCGAAAATAGGAAGAAAGAAAGGAGAGTGTTGTGCTTGGCTACCCGCCGCCGTTACTCCCTTGCCGATGTCACCACGACGCCGCCGCTTCTCCTACCACTGCTGGTCTGCCGGAATTAAAGGTAAGTTTGGTTAAATATTTTGTGAAATATAAATTGATAGAGGTAGTGCATTTAAATTAAATTATTTTAGGGTTTAGATTAGAAATTGAAAATGGGATTAACTTAAATTATTTGTTTAGATTTTGTGAAATAAAATGTAAATTGAGAAAGGTAGTTAATTTAAATTAAATTATTTTAGGGTTTAGATTAGAAATTGAAAATGGGATTAATTAAATTATTTATTTAGATTATGTGAAATGTAAATTGAAAGAGTAGTTAATTTAAATTAAATTATTTTAGGGTTTAGATTAGAAATTGAAAATGGTTTAGGTTAACTTAAATTATTTGTTTAGATTATGAATTTAACTTAAAATTGATTATGTGGAGAAAATTGATTAAGTACTTGCTTGGATTCTACTATTTTAATATGTCAATAGTTTGTGCATTTCAATCGAACTTAATTTTGCATTTGTTTTCTTAAAATGTAGTTATGGAACAGTTCTTGGAAAGGTTGAAACCAAGTAAAGAATCATCGTCATCATCTGTTAATCAAAATGATCAAGTGCTTGAGAAACTAGATGAAGTGATTGTTCATCAACAAGATGAGGTACTTGTTGACAAACAAAATGAAATTATTGTTAAAGAACATGAGCTGGATATACATAATCTTTCTTTCGATCCTGGTCTACAACTTAGTATAATGAGTTATCCAATTAAAAAATGAAATGAGGTACGTAGAGCTTATTTATTAAAGGGCTCTTGTCAATCACGCAATCACAAATTTCCTCAAACTGTTGACGGGAATCGAAAAAGGAAATTTGTTGTAACTTAGTTTGATGAATTTAAAGATTGGTTAGAATATAGTATTGAAAATGATGTTGTGTTTTGTTTGTGTTGTTATTTGTTTTCATCTGAACGTCATGATAAATGTCATCATTCTTTTGTATCTAACGGTTTTAATACATGGCGAAAAAAGGAAAGGTTAGCCCAGCATGTAGGAGATCACAATTCATATCATAATAGATGTAGATTAGCTTGTCAAGATTTGATGAATCAATCTGAGTCTATTGAATTGTTTTTTGCAAAACAATCAGAAAAATCAAAGACTGAGTATTGTCTGAGGTTAGATTCAAATGTCAAATGTATTCGTTTTCTCTTAGAGGAAGGTTTACCTTTTCGAGGATATGATGAATCGGAAAAGTCATTGAAAAATGGGCATTTTCTTGGCTTGTTAAAGATGTATACTGAAGATAATGAAAAACTTAAGAATATTGTGTTACATAATGCTCCTGAAAATCTTAAACTCATATCACCTGATATTCAATATGATATCATTAGAGCATGCGCTGCTGAGATAACAAAAGCTATAATATTAGATTTAGGTGGTGATTTGTTTTCTGTATTAGTTGATGAATGTCGAGATGTGTCTGTCAAAGAGCAAATGAGACTTGTTATTCGATATGTCGATAAACTTAGATGTGTTGTTGAAAGGTTCATTGGTATTGTCTATGTGAGTGATACAACTGCAATTTCACTGTATAATGCAATTAAAGAACTGTTTTCAACTCATAACTTAAGTATTTCCAGTTTGAAAGGTCAGGGCTACGATGGAGCAAGTAATATGGGTGGTGAATTTAAGGGATTTAAAAATTTGATTTTAAAGGAAAATTCCAATGCATACTACATTCATTATTTTGCGCATCAACTCTAGCTAACACTTGTTGCCGTTGCCAAAAAGCATTCAAAAGTATGTACTATTTTTAATGTCATTACTTATTTGTGCAATGTTGTTAGAGGTTCTTGTAAGC
This sequence comes from Croton laevigatus, assembly GCA_949640765.1. Lineage (NCBI taxonomy): Eukaryota > Viridiplantae > Streptophyta > Magnoliopsida > Malpighiales > Euphorbiaceae > Croton > Croton laevigatus. The sequence continues at coordinate 5,727 of CATIWJ010085301.1, read as the reverse complement.
GCAGGGATATGCTTCGTGAGAAGTAAAAGGAGAAAATTGCACAAGGAATTGCAAAAGGTGTATTGTTAATAAGACAAGGCTTGAATCAAGAAATGGCATTAAAAAGATCAAGGGATACTCGTTAGGGTTCTCACCATAGTACGCTTGTTAATTTAGTTCATTTATTTAGTTCGATCACTTATGTTCTTGAATATGTTGGGGGAAATGGGTATGATCGTATACAAAGAGCAAAGACTGATGAATTGATAATTTTAGCGAACCATTTTGAATTTGTCTTTATGTTGCAACTTATGATAAAGATTTTAGAAGTCACAAATGAGTTATCTCAAGTGTTACAAAAGAGAGATCAAGATACAGTGAATGCTATGAGATTGGCTAAAATGTCAAAAAATCGTTTGTAATCAATAAGGAATGATGGTTGGAAATCTTTATTGAAGCAAGTGTTGATATTGATGTGGTTGATATGAATGATGTCTATACAGCAAGAATATCAAGATGTACAAGTGAAGAATTGACCAATTTGCATCATTATCGCGTTGGGCTATTTTATATTGTGATTGATATGTAGCTTTAAGACCTCAACAATCAATTTAATGAGACTAATATAAATTTGCTTTTATGTATGGCATGTCTTTATTCTAGAGACTCATTTTTTACTTTTGATACAGACAAATTGATCACACTTGTAAAATGCTATCCTTCTGATTTTTCTCCTGTTGATTTGATTACACTTGAATCTCAACTTGAAAACTTTATTGTTGAAATGTGCATGGATGAGAATTTCAATGAATTGAATGGAATTGGAGACCTTGCCAAGAAGATGGTTTTTTTAAGAAAACATGATGTTTTTCATTTGGTATTTAAGTTAAACAAATTGTCGTTGCTTTTGCCAGTTGCTACTGCTACTGTGAAGAGATTATTTTCTGTAATGAAATTCGTTAAAATCCCTCTCCACAATACAATGGGAAATGAATTGAATGATTATTTGGTTTACTTTATCGAAAGAGATGTATTTGAAAATGTTAGCAATGTAGATATTATGCATAGATTTCAATCAACGAAAAGTAGGCGGCGATATTTATAATTCAATTACAATTTTTAATATTATTTATGAATTTTACATTTTTGAGTCATATTTTTTTATTTATTTTTATTTTTAATTGAATTACTAGAGACAGTAACGTAGCTAGGATTTGGACCTCCATCCGCTATTTTCCTAGCTACGCCACTGTACACATATCATCAAGCACCTTCCCATGCATTCTCATTCCTATCCCACCACACCACCACATCTATACCCATCACCTTCTGCGCATGTGGTTTCCTTTTGTCCAAATCACAGACCGGCATAATTGGGCACCATTGTGCTGTCAGTTAATTCAAGCTCTGGTTCAGTTGGTTGAATGAACTCTGTTGAAACTGAAGATGGAGATTTTGTAGCTGTGAATAGCTTGGATTTTGATGGGTTATAGTTATAGTGAGATTTTAGAAAAGATGAATCTGGTAATGGGTTAAACTGAAAAATCAAGAATTTGTTGTATTGTACAGATTTGGTATGGGATAGTGAAGTTGAGATGGGGATTGATGAAACAGAAGAACTAGTCATTGTTTCCATGGCTACTTCTGTTGTTGAACTAAGACAACATTTTTATTTTAACCGCTGGTATTAATAATTATTGCAATCTTGTAGAATTAAATAATCTTGAGATCATAGGCATATTTGATTAATTCTAATTTTAGAATTTTAATTCTTTATTATAAATTTATGACCAACAACTTGATTGCAATAATTTTGGATAAATTAATATTTATACTATACAGTGACATAGTTAGGAAATTATCATCGAGGGCTCAAATTCTGATTACGTTACTGCCTCTACTAATTCAATTAAAAATAAATATAGATAAAAAATATGACACAAAAATTTAAATTTCATTAATAGTATTAAAAATTATAATTGAATTATAATGATTGCCGCTTACTTTTTATTGGTTGAAATCTATACATAATAGCTAAATCGCTAACATATTCAAAGACGTATCTTTCAATAAAGCAAACCAAACAATTATTCAATAATAAAAATAGTGGAGCATAACTTATTTCAAGGAAAAAAAATTCATAAACCAATGGAGTAGCTCATCAATCAACCAAAATATATAGAATTTTTTTTTCTTTAAATATTAGCCAATAATTTGAAAAATAAATTCAACTCATAATTTAAACAATAAAAAAATTAAAAGCAAAAAAAGGACTGAAATAGCTCTCCAACAATCTTTAGGTATCACATAAGGAGGTATCAGCTGGTGCAAGGAAATACCAAAATTAATTGCAAACATTAAGAAATGTCAACAACTGGTGGAAAGCAAAGTGCAGAACACAGCAGGTTGGTGTAATTGGATTTAGCTAACAGCTGCTAGGAAATAGTAATTAGCTATAATAAATTCCCAGAAAATTTTACCACCATGGTTGAACAAAGGCTGCTTGATTGAAGGAGAGATTCAGAGAAAAATGAAGACAAGTTCAACTGGTAGCTGCAGCCTGATATCAAAACCCACAAATTTCAAAATGTGCAGCGTCACCAGAGACGTAATTAACAACATATACACCACAAAACCCCCAATCTAATAACAAACCCTAACATAATCCACATTCAAATTTCAATTTTAGAAAAATATAAACTCTAACTAACATGTAATTGAGCTAATTTCTTATAATTTGTAACCCTAAAATAATTTTAGTTAAATTACCTGCCTCTAGAAATTTACAATTAACAAAAGATTTAACCAAATTTACTTCTAATTCCGGCGGCAGAGCAGTGGCGGTAGCAGAGACGCTATGGCAGCGGTGGCATCGGCTAGGTCTGCAATGGCCAGCCCACTCTTCTTCTTTCTTCCCCCTTCCTATTTTCACTCAATCACAGCTAATGAAACGAGTTGTTCTTTCTGCTGCTGCTGAATAATATGTTTTATTTTTTTTCTTTAAAAATTAAAATGACATCGCTTTGATCTCTTATAAAAAAAAATTCATTTTAACGAAACGACATCGTTTTGATATATATATATATAATAGAAACCGTTGGTACGTTTTGCTCCTTTTTTTTTAAAAAAAAAAACTAAGTGGAATTGTGCATTTCACTTATTTCTTCTTTCCTTCTTTCTTTCTTTCCTTCTTCTTCTTCATTCGTTCTGCAAACTGCTTGCTACTCTGGTTAAATTGCCGGCCATTCTTTGCTATCCGGCAAGCTCTACCTCTCTAATGAAAAATATTTTTCCAAAATTCCATAGGCCTAATGCCCCGATGGCCCCATTGTTGCTACATCTCTGATATTATACATAATTTTCTCCTATGAATTCCATAAAATTTTAAATTTCTATTATAAACTTATCATAATTTGGTAGTGTTGTACCGTGCATCAATTATCCTATAGTGGAGGCTGGATGGGCCAAGTCACAGTCGTTATGCGTGCATACACTTTAAAACTAAAGTATGCACATATTTTGTCATCAATTTTTGTTATAAGAGTTTATAATGTCTAAGGTTTAACAGGTAGATTGAATATTTAAAATTTATTATAAATTTGAATACGAACACAAAATTCGATAGTTTATTTTACACTACACCTTTTAGTTTACAATGAAATTATAAATTTTAAAACTTATTGGATATACACATAATCTACATTATTTTATATATTATTTGGAGGTGAAATATTATAAATTTTTTTATTCGAAATCCAAACCTCCACCTACTATTATTTTGGTGAAATATATGAAAACTAGCGAGGCTACACCCTTTTTTGTTTTAAGAGGATGAGATTACACTTTAATCAACATATTTTAATAAGAGAAATAATATTTTTTCCATATTTTTTCAGAAATTGAAGTGAATTATTATTGTGTTTTAAATAATCGTTTGTTTTATATCATTGTTTTAAAAAATTATATTGTTTGTTTTATATCATTGTTTTAAAAAATTATATTATTTTATCTTTTTATTAGTTAAATGTGATAAAAATTAACAAGTTATGTCTAATGTGAATCAATTTAAGCCTAAGAATACAGTCTAGTGGTAAGGCACTTCTTTCCTAGAATTGAGATCTCGTGTTCGAGGCTTATCCCAATCCATTTCTCCAATTCCTCCTAGTATAAAAAATGTGAATCGTTTTTACTTTGGTTATAAATATGATATTATTCTTTTACTAAAACAATATTTATTTTCTAAAAAAAAACTAAAAAATTAATCGATTGATTGAACACTTTTTTAATAAATTTTTTTGACAAATAAGTGTTGCATCAGTAAAAAATAATATTATATTTGTAATAAACAAAATAAAAAATTTTAATAAGATATGACCTGTCAATTTCTATTATCATTTAATTGACGGAACGACAAATTAATACAATTCTTTTAAAACACAAGAAAAAAAAATAAACTATTACATAAAAAACAAATATGGATAAATTAATTTATAAATAATAAATCTCACTGATGCATTGTTATAAACGGTTCCAAAGATGTGTCCTTTTCCTCTCCACTAGTAACTATGTAAAAAAAAATTGGTACCAATGATGCATGTGAAACAAATCTTCATAAATTATTAGAAAAAGGGTACGATTGTGACTTGATTAACTTAATATATATATTTTTTTAATATATGAAGGCAACGGTTTTTTTTTTTTAAATAATATATAAAGCCAACGGCTTACGACTTTTTTTTTTAGCATATGAAGCCAACAACTGTTTTTTCTTAAAAGCAATTGTGAAGCCAACAACTTGACCATTCAACAACTAGATTGCAATAATTATGGACTAAATTTTTTGAAGCCCACCTGATCTTCGAAGTTTTACCTCGACTAATTCAGATTCAATAAGTGTTACACATCTGATAATGGTGGAAGATTCTTCTAGCTGAAATAATTGCATACGGTAGATTTCAAACCTAAAACTTCTTTAATTATGGACTAAATTTACAGTTATATATACATCAATTTAGACCAATTATTGAACTCATTGCTTGGTAAACTGGATATTTCATATCTTAACCAAATAATTTGTACTCCTTCTATTATTGTAAATGAACGAATCGAACTGAATAATAATAGGTTCGGACTGATTAGTTAAGAAAATATTAAAGTCGAGTTCGAATCGAACCAAATAGTAATAGATTCAGACCGATTAGTTAAGAAAATATTAAAGTCGAGTTCGTTTCGGAAAAGATGTAATTGATAGTGTAGATAATAAAATGATTATTCAATGCTTCTATAATATGAAAACTCATTGAAGACAATTTTTTTTTTTCGAAAATTCATTGAGAACAATTGTAATTTTTTTTTTTTAATTTAATGTATTAAGTAATTTTCAACCCACTTATAGTTTTTTCTAGCTATGCCAAGTCAAAAATTTCTACATTAATTAATATTTCACAAATGTAAATCGTCTTTGCGCAATTCACTCAAAATTATTGTCCTAATAAATAAAACTCGTAATGAATTAATCTACAAAACAATATATATTTGTTCATATTAATTAAATCAAAATTAAGAACATAAATATAAATTTTATTTTTAATGTCATAGAGAATATATTTTACCAGTCGGTTTTATAACCATCATTATGTACTTAGTTCTGTTGGTTGCATACAAAATGTACTAGCATAATTATTATGCAATATGCAGAAAATTTTTCCATTTATGCAAATATTCAATTAAATACAAATAAATATTGTT
>CATIWJ010085296.1:0-23328 GCA_949640765.1 Croton laevigatus | reverse complement strand
ACTCTAAATTCCCATTTGATTTTAATTGAAGAACAAATATCAAACGAATTAATTAGTTAATTGAGGTTACTAGCGATCGCATTCATAATTCCCACTCAACTAATCTCGACGTATGACATTTAATTTTTTAAACTTAGGCTTATATTTTTAATTCACCTAATTTCTCAATTGAATTAGTCCGGTGTTAAATTTCACCTCTCGGTCCTTCATCTAACACCTAAGTCAAATAATTGGTGGCCAAGAAATAATTTGAGGAAAGTAATTGCATTCAATTAAGATAAATATATAAAATCAGTAGAAAAACGAAATTCACACAACCATGGTAGAATATTTACAACCCTAAACTAGAGAAACTTAGTTCATATTTACACGAGAACACACATAAATCATATGAAAAAAGAAAAGTGTAAACGCAAACCCGGAGAACAATCCCTTCGTTTGGACAATCTCTTGCTCCAAGCTGAAATTGATTGGATTCTCCAATGGAATTTTGCCTGAACCAAAGTTCTTTCCAAAACTCTTCTAACTTGAACCTCTTCTGCCAATAATGGACGAATGGTGATGATGGAAAAAATGTAGGAAATGGATATGTGTATGGTGTCCGGATGTCCTCTCGGATCATCCTCTGCCCTTGCTCAATTGCCCAAGATGAAATATATATAGTGAATGTGTAGGTGAGATAACTTCTTCCTCATTCTCCATAATCTCCACAAATAAAGTTAGTGCCATAAAAAACTGATTCTTCTTTCAATAATGGATGAACAAACCACCCATGTTTGCCCCTTTTTAGAAGTCAATATTGGTTGCATTTTTCCACTACGTTGGTGTTCAGTTGGACGTGAGAAGTTGGAACTTTCCTCTGTTGAAAATGGCTTTCACGTGTTTTTAATTCTGGCCCAATATCTTCTGAAATTCATACGGCTGTGGCTTGCCTGTGGGACTGCTTGTGTGGCTTAATGCATTTCTTTCACCAAATAACGTGTTTTATGCTCCAATTTCCTTGTCTTTATGCCAATCACCTTAGAAACACTTAATATACCGAAAACACTAACAAACAAACTTAAAATAACCTAAAATAAATAGCAATGACTCATAAACAAACATAATTAACACTAAAAACTATCACAAAAATATGCTAAACAATCACCAACAAGTTCATCCATCTTGAGTGTATCAATGGCATTAGTTTTCCAGAGAGATATTACCATAGCATCCCATTGCTCCGATAATGTTCTAACAAGCTTGTCATTTACTTCTTCCAATGTCTTATGTATGCCCAATTTTCTCAATCTTGATACCAAGGCAAGAAGTGTATTGGATAGCTTAGTGATGTTATCATCCGGCAATCTTTTCAATGTTTCATATTCAAAGATTGTGGCATACTTCTTTTTTGCTTTGACTTGAGCGGTGCCTTCGTGATAATTGTCAAGAGTTCTTCATATGCTATAAGGTGAAGTACAGTTGAGGATTCTAGATGCTTCTTCCTCATTGACGCTTTGCAAGATGAGACTTACACATTGACAATTTCTCTTGTATTTATGTACAAAATCTTGTTCCCACTCATCTCTTGGAATATCAACATCAAACCCATCTTCATTCCTCTTGGTGGATCATTTTAGTTCCTTGAAAATGTATTCCCAAAGACCTAAGCCTTCAAGAAATCACTCCATTTTTACTTTCCAAAGAGGAAAGTTTGTTTCATCAAAGAAAAGTCTTGAAACATGATTGTTTTGCTCTTAGAAGGTTGCCATAGATCAACTCTTTACAATTAAGCTAGAATTAGAGAACTAAGCTCTAATACCAATCGTTAATCCCTTGGCAACTAAGAGGGGGTGAATTAGTTACCTTCTAAAAATTTGAAGCAAATATTTGGTGGTCAATTAGAAGGTTTTTATAGTGGTTCAGCTAAACTCTTTCCTACGTCCACTTCTTCAATCCTAAAAAGGAATTAGGTTCCATTAAACATATGAAAGAAATACAATAGGTTTTACAGTTTTACCTCAAACTTAGGGTTTGTGCTCACCCCAAACTTACAACAAAATAGATACAAGAGTTTATAGCTCTCTCTTAAATGAACAACTAAAAACAAAAGGGTTTAATGCTTACCCAACAAACAAAAATGCTCAAAATAAATGAGATTGATGAAAAGAAAGATTAAACACAAAGAGGTTGTTAGAATATTGAATATGGTTGTTGTCTAACCTTATTAATACAGTTTGAGTGGGTATTTATACCCATAACTAAAAAAACTAGCGTTGAAAAGTGATATAGAAAAACTACTCTATTTTTCTGTCAGTGTCGCAAGAGCGATTTATAGATCACGGGCGTGACATCCCACATGAAATTTAAAATGGGCTTTCCAAGCCACTCAGCATTAAATGCACTAGTCGTTGTGTCTGACATTAGACATGTCGCTAGCACGATGTTAGGGTCGTGGGTGCGACTTGGCTGTAACGGCTAGTTGGCGTTGTGGTCGCGATCAAGATCCAGCATCATGACAATTCTAGTAGCTTTGGAGAAAAATCTTGGCCAAATTCTGTTTTGGTCAAGGACGCAATGATCGTGTCGCTTACGAGACGTGATAGTTTTCTCCATTACTGCCAATTTGCATTTAAGTCATGAGCGCTAAGCTATGTCGCGAGCTGTCCAAAGCCTAAATGAAATTTTAGACTTTTGAAAATGTCCTAGGTCGCAAGTGCGATGAACATGTCACGAACGTGACGCCTGTGCCTGGAATTGTCACAACCTGACCGTCGAAAACGTGTCGGAATAGTAGAGTTATAATTTATGCAATGAATTGAAAGCGAATATTAGTTCAAGGACTAGAAAGTAATTTTGAGTTAAATATATAAATGTGTTAAATAATAATAATAATAATAATAATAATAATAATATATGTAAAAAGAAAAGAAAAATGAAAGAACAAGAAGGGAAACACATAAATAGTGCAAGGATTGAACAAGTGTGGGGTGAAGAGTAGGAGTTGTGGGAAACAAGAAAAGGGCAAGTATAAAAAGATGCTGAACAATAAAAATAGGAAGAAAAACAGGAGAAACAGCTAAAAAAAGAAGAAGGAGAAATTTAAATTGCATAATTTTGATTCCTCTAGTGTTTTTAAGAACCAATACCATAGGACTACTCCTGGGAACCTATAGAACAATTTTAACTTGAAGAATTGCTTAACCAATCGCCAGAAATTAGAAAACCAGTCGGACTACCCATCGACTAACCAGGTAACCTGTGAGCTTCACATGTTTTTTTCGAAAGCTCTAGTGGTCATCCATGTATTTTGAGATCGAAAAAGGGTCGGCGATATCAAGAGCAGAAGGTCGATGCCCTACTCGCCGATGGTCGACGCCGAAATCGTCATTGGGCCAGAGCGGGTATTTGGGTCTAATGGAACCCAGTGCAGAGGAAGCAGGTGAAGAAGGTGAAGGAAACATTGAGGAAGCCCGCATTTTGTCCAAAACGACGGCGTTTTAGGCCATTTCGGAATGACACCGTTTTGGTGAAGCGGCAGATATCAGCCTCGGCGCCTGGAGTTCTGAAATGTTGCATCGTGGCCCCTAAAGTTCTGTTGGCCTTGCAATTAGGTCCTTTTGTGTTAGTGAGCCACCCTTGAACTTTATTTATCCTTTCAATTAGGTCCAGTAGCCTATTTTAATTATTAAATAAAGGTTATTTTGAGGTTTTAATTAATTAGAGGCCTCGATTAATTTAAATAAGGTTATTAAAAATATTTTGCATATTATTTTAAGGTCTGGACTAAAATAAAGAAGGAGAAATCGAGGAAATTTTTAGGAGACTACTTTTGCGGAGCTATAAAACAGGTTTGGTACTTTATTTATTTATTTGACTGTGTTGGATACTCGGACGTGCGGTCGAGTTATATTTTTTAATTTTATTGATTCAAATGCTTGTAATATTTTTATTAATTATGTTGGATATTAATATTGTATTAAAGAATTTATTAGTTAGCAAAATAATAAGTGAATTATAATAAATGTCAAATTGACATTAAGAGTCGAAACTAAATCATAATTTATTAAGCTTAAATACAAGCTCTACTTAGTATCAGGTCAAAATTGTTAATGGTAGAAGTATGATATCATACTAGCAGCTGCATAATCAAAGGATAGATGTCTATATCTCAATGGGCCGATGCCCAAATTAATCAAAGGAACGATGATGCCCAAATCATTCAAGGACCGATGTCCATTTGTCTTATCTTTATTAGTCTACCAAAATATTTTGTAGAGCGACAACAGTACTAATAAATAAGTAATAATGAATTTGTGATCAGAAGTTCGGTAAATACAGAAAAAGAAGTCAGACAATAAATAAAAGTATAACTTGTCAACAAATAATTATTACTTATATAATCAAGCTTTTAAGAATATTTTGTAATTTAGTAGTTGGCCCACGAACGCTATAAGTGTAATACTGTTATATAAATAAATATTTAGCTTAAAATAGTTAAATTAGCTACTACCTCCGTGTTTTCAGGTTCTTTACGTTTCCATTTTTGGGTGTGTTTTTCATTTCTTTACGTTTCCATTTATGGTAAGTTTTGTAATTGTTTATTATTATTTTTTTATTGATATTGATGAAAAAGTAAGTTTTTAAGAAGGTTAGTAATTGTTTATTATTATTTTTAGTTTTATATTGGTGGAAAGTTGATTTTATTGGTATTGGTGAAAACCAAATGTAAAGAAATGAAAAAAACGGAGGTAGTATTATATTTATTAGCGCATGACATTCTGTCGTGGCTTTCCGTAAGCCGAGATAGGGTGTTACAGTATATTTCAAGATATTTTCCTTAAAAAAAAAAGGTTTTCTTATTTTGACTTAAAAGTAATGATATTTCCTATGATATTTTTAAAGGAAAAATTAATTTTTTCTAGGATAGTAACACCTAATTTCTGGATATTTCCTAAAAAAAAGATACTACCTCCATTTTAATTTTAATGAGACTTTAGGGCAAATCGTTGTTCTAAAATAAGTAAGACTTTTGGTATTTTTAGTTAAAGTAGGATGATTTTGCCATTTGTCTTGTAGTAGATATAATTTGTTTTTAATGCATGTGGAGTCCATTTTTATAATAAGTGAATGTGAGTTGATTACTTTTTGGGGTAGAATAGAAAGAAAATTATAAAAACAAAAAGAGTGTGGATAGTAAAAATCTCAATAATTTTGAAATGGAGATAGTATTTTATTTTGACTTGTATATTTTTGTTTTGAATCGGACTGAAACCAAAAAGCAGACCCTCCCAAAAATTTTTATATGATTTATACAGTTTTCGGGTTTTGTTCTCAAATGCACAGAACTGATCACCGAATCAAATATTTCGATTTCTATAATTCCATAATGAATAACTGAACTGAACTACTTTATTAACTAATTTTTCAATTCGGTTCGATTCAATTTTGGTTTAGTAACCAATTTTCGGTTTTAAATGACTACCCCTAGCTGTTTGTTTTTTGAGATAAGGATAGTTTATATTTTAGTTTAGATCAAATATACTATTTACTATATTATTGAAAACTTATGCTATCTACTGCCTATTATTTTCCAAAATATGTTATTTGATCGAAAGTTGTATTAAACATTAACCAAAACTACCGTGGACTTTGTAATAAATCAAATTTGAAAAATTACAATTTTGGCCCATACAGACTAGACTTTATAGTCAATCAAATAGCCCAATGAAAAAATAAAACTTTGGCCCATGCAGGTCTACAATCAATCAAATTGAAGCCCAAGGAAAAAATAAAATTTTGGCCGATGCAGACCTGGACCTTATAATCAATCAAATAACCCAAGGAAAAAATAAACTTCGGCCCATGCACGTCTGGAACCTACAACACTCGTGTTTTTAGTACGACGCTCTAACCAGCTAAGCTAATAAAGCCAGTTTGATATGATTGAATTTATATTTACTTTGAAGCAATAAAATGAATGGATGAGCTGATCTTAAGAGGAGAGATCATCTGACAGATATTTGTTAGAGTAGAGCATCTAGCGGATGAGTACGTAGAAGCTAAGATGGATAACATAACTGCAAGTGATATAGCGGGACTTGGGGTTGGTGGTTTACTCTTATGTTGCGCTATTGTTGGCCCTAAATTTGACTCTTTCATCTCTGCTTCACAAAGAAGGTACTCTTTTATTTTCTTTTATCTGGCATTACAATCGTCTTGCATATTAAGCTCATTTGATTTTGTAAATTTTGCTCATATTTGTTTGCTTGTTGAAACTGATCCGTGATTTTATTATCATTAGTGGTTGGTTTCTGGAGTAATGTAGTATAATTACTCTGAACTCGAAAAATGGTTGTGCTATTTCTGAAGTATGGAAGATGAGAAAGGATATCATTTTAATAATTTGTTTGAATAGGTTGATTTCAGTTTCTACATAGGCGTCTTCGTTATATAATTGGATTCTATTCACATACTCTTGTCAATTTTGTAGGTAAAGGAAAGAATTTTTAAATGCCTTGATCTTAGAGAATCATTTAGATTGTAATTGGAAATTTTGTGAATGTTGACTTGTTTCTTATTCTTTTACAATGCTCAATTTAGTGTGCTACACTAAAGAATTATTTAGAAAAGATAGTGATTCAATGAAGTTTAATAAAAGAATTTCAAAAGAAAAATAGAATTTAGGGTTATTATATCTTGCTTGTTGAGCTGCTAAAAGGGACAGTGGATTACCAAAATAATGGTGTATCTTTATGAGAAAATTGAATCTCATTATTTTGATAAGATGGATTACCAAAGTTTGTTGTTTTGATAAGGCGTTATCTCCTTCATTATTCTTGCATTGCAAATTTGCAATAAGTCCACTCTATCTATGGTATGAGGGTACATGATCTCCTTAGTCTTTATGATTCAGGTTCTGAAGTTGTTTTAGATGTCTTTTTTCTGATCTGGAGTTAAGCATGTGAATTTTTCATTTTTAAGGTTGTTATATGGGTCATAGTTGCTTCTAAATTGAGCTTGTAATTAATGGCATTGGAGTTCTAAGAAATAAACATGAAAGCCTGCAATTCTTCAAGCTTTTTTAATATGTTGTGATAATAATCTGGGATTAATCTACAGACGGTTTATTTTCAAAAAAAAATTTATGTTGAGGTGAGATCTTGTTTTGCTGGATATAAGCAAGCATCAAGCTTAGACATGGCAGTAGCTGGTTCATTAGCAATATGCCATTCTTTATAGAAGTGGGTATTGCATCAAACCAGCTGCTAAAATTGTACTCTTAAGCAGATCAGTTAATGGGGAAGGTCTTTTGGTCAACATGGTTATGTCTGTCCCAAATTGGGAAATATATGATGGAAGAAAACAGGCAGATTTGTAAGTAGAAGATCAGAGAAAGTAGATGTTTGATGAGTTGGATGACTTATAGATAATAGCTATTAGAAGTTACTGATTATATATGTGCATATATAGGCTTCCAACTGTAAAAATTTAATCTCTCTAACATGAGGGAATTCCATGAGGAATATAAATGTTCGGAATTGCTATTAATTCTTATGTGAACATAATGTTTGAAATTTGCTCCTGTATGTGTAGAACTTAGGAAATGTATGTCATGATCTGGATATGCATTTTTATTCGTTGCATTTTCCTGCTTTCATGGTGATAATACGTACTTCTGCCCATTGCTGCGATTCCGAATCAGCTACAGACACACTAGAAAATGAAAATGAGGGAAGGTAGAAGCTGCTGGCTTTGTATTTATAGGGAGGAGAGAAGAGAAGAGGGGTTTAGAGAAACACTAACACGTTTGAATACGAGTGATACGTGTGTGCATATGTCATTCGGCTTTTGACCCGAGTTTCCTTCCAATTTATTAGCCCATAAAATAGGCAATCTAAACTAAAATTTCCCTGATTTTTTGACTCTTACAATAATTTTTTTTTTTTTTCCCATTTATCTATATGTTTTCACTCCGTTGACCTACTTGTAATTTCCATCAATCTACAGTAGGATCAATAGGGTTTTCAGGAAAGTCATAAAGCACCATAATCGATCGTCATCGTCAGCTCCGCTGCTAGCTCTTTTGCCATAACCAGACCATCACGTCCGTCAACCTCCATTCAGTCATCGTGGATTCCATTCGCTGTGGTTATCCCCTCACTCGCTTTCTGGTAATCCTTTGTCTTCTTGCTTCTTGATTTCCCATTACATTTCTTTATTTTGTTTGTGAGCTTCGATTTTCATACCTATACATTTTTTTTTAAGTTTTAAAAGTATTATACGAATTGAATTCTGTTAAAGCTACTGTTTGATTTTCAATATGGGAATTTGAAAGAACACTTCTGCATCTTTTGGTGGACTTCCATTTTTGCTTTACGAAATTGAAACCTGTTGTGAAGATAAAATGGAGTTTAGTGTTCCAAAATAGTATAGTACATATCTAGTTACAATAATTTTATTTCTGAAACTGGTTTGTTTTTGAACCTCCTCTTAAAAAGAGATAGTGAGATGTGTCAGCTGTTGATCCAGTCTTGCTCTTCCATATATAGCCTCTGTAGCTCTGTTGGAAAACCCACAATCTAGAACAGAAAGGACTGATCTTAGCAGCGACTTTCAGAGTTAATTCAGAATGACAGAGAGTATAGATCTCACAAGGATTGCACACTCAATAAGTTATAGCGAGGGGCAGGAGAGAAATAGAGAGATTCTGCTTCAATTGATCAGCTTCAAACAACAAAATGATTGTGTGTTGCAGTCGTAGGGCATCAGGTCTGCCTGCTTCCAATTTTGCATCTTATTTACTTGACAGATCATTTTGCTTTTGTGTACTGAAATCTGATATATCAAAATCTGTAGAACAATCCGCTGTATATTCAGAGTTTCACGGAGGCAGATGACGCTCTTAAGCTCCATCACATTGTCCATTGCTCTCTTGACCTCGTTGATGAGCGAGGTTCATTCGTGAACCTTTCCAATTCTGATGTTTTGATTTTGTTGTTGATTTAGTTTTGGCTTCTTTTGAGAATTATTTCTCTAATGAATTATGGTTGTTAATCACATGATTTACAGTTGGTGGATTTTCAACACTGTCAATTTGATTAGTTTAAAGTGTGAATGCATTTCAGTGAATAAACCGAAAAAGTCTGCGCCAACTCTGAATGAGACATTTGTTGGATTGCTTTATCCAACAGAGAATTATAAAGTGTAAGCAGTTCTTTTGGCTGTTGATGTCAAATACCAGTGGAAACTGTTAGGTGGTTTGCAGCTTACTGGTAGGCTCATATGTACTGATATAATTTATTGTTTTCAGGTATCGCTATTTGACTAACACGAAGGTGAAATTCGTCATGGTCACAACAGATTTAGATGTCAGAGATGCAGATGTGAGAAATGTAAGCATTAATGTGCTAATTGTGTGTGTATATATTTTATGTTAAAAAAGTTCATGATGCAAGTTTGACCATGTTGGAAAACATCTGAAAACTCGTAAAAGCTCATATTTGTCTAATTTACCAAATTTAGAAAAGGCATCATCTATTTTTGTTTTTCATTTTATGTACTAAATACATTATATCTAAAGAATATAAAATAAATGTATGAGCTCGTTTAGATAATTGCAATGCAGATAAAGGATGCCAAAAAGTCACTGAAAGAATATTGGCATGGATGCAATTTAGATGATATAATGGCATGATAACATTATATGCGTACAGTAGGATATCGGGACAACGACAAATTTAGTGTATTTAAAAAAATATTTCACAGTTGGGGTAAAAAATAACAAAATTCTGGATTTTGTGTTTTTTTTATTAGTGCGCCACTTGAAATGATGAACTGGGCTCAGTGCGCCACTTGAAATGGCGCACTGGCCAGTGCCTCATTTGAAGAGGCGCACTGGACTTAAAATAGTGCACCGCTTTAATCGTGGAAGAATGAAAGAATTCGTGTTAAAGAATGAAAGAAGCAATGATAATGTTTTTAATATATATATTTTTTTTTTAACAAAATGATGATGTGATGATTATGATTATTTTTATTTAAAAAAAAAACATATGATGAGGTTATGATTATGATAATGATGAGTATATAATTTTTATGTAAAGATTAAGATAATTATATAATAATTAATTATAATGATTGAAATTAATATGTAATGATTAAAGAAATATAATAAATAGTGATAATTATAATAATTATTTAATGATTAATAAAAAAAATAATAATAGATTTTAAGAAAGAAAAATACATAAATAAAAATTGCTACATAAAGAGCTAGGAGTAAACGGGTCATTCATCTAATTCGAGATCTGAGTTTCAAATTCCGTCTATTTCTGATTCTTTCAGAACTCATATATATCATATTAGTACTTTGTGGTTGACTAGCATCATTATCGTCGTCATCATCAACTGCAGCAAGAATAGCAATATATCATAATTCAAACAATTAAAATAATATATCAATTAAAAATATTCATAGATTAGCATTATTAAGCAAGGTACATAAATAAAATTTCTAAGCAAAGCACATAAATAAAATTTTTTTACACTTTTTTCATAGATTTTGCTGCTAAAAAAATTACTAAGCAAAGCACATAAATTTTTTTACACTTTATTCATAGATTTTGCTGCTTAAAAAATTACTAAGCAAAGCACATAAATAAAATTTGGTGAAAAATAAAAAATTACTAACTGTTATACGCAAAAATCTCTTTTCTTTTCCTTCGCGCTTTCACCAACAATAAAAAATTCAACCCCACAAATATTAAATTAAGCGGAAACATATGTTATATAAATTTTTAGAACTAAAAAAATATATTTAGTTTTTTCATGAATATTTGAAATTTTAATTTTTTTTTCTCACAACAAAAATTCAATAATATTTTGTTTTTGGCAGACCAAAATTTAATTTTTTCATGACAAAAAAAAGTGAAAAAATAACAAACTTTTTTTTTAGCCTAATTTTATTTTATTTTATTTTTTTTTTTTTTTTTGCGTCAAAAGAAATCCACAGCAAATTGCAGACTTTTTACTACTCCAAAATTTTTTTTTTTCTGAGAAATAAATTGCACAAAATTTCATCATTTTTATTTTTTTCTTGAATACTCAAAAATTAAGTTTTTTTTCCATCCTAACAATAATGCAAAAAAAAAAATGCCATAATTTTTAGTTTTTTCTAAAATACCTAACAATAATGGAAAAAAAACTAAACACTAATTTTTAATTTTTTTCTAAAATAGTCCTAAATTCTAGTACATAAATAGAGGAGAAACTAACCTTTTTTTTTCTTTCAGAGAACACTGCGAGTATGGAGCAGAAAATGGTGAGAAAATGCTGAGATAGTAGAGCAAAGAATCTATGGACCGAAGCTTTGAAGATTTGAAGAAAATTTTAGTTGAGAGAGATGTGAAGAAAATTTGATTGTTGGTGAAAGCGCAAAAAGCAAAGGAAAAGAAATGGGATTTTTGCATATAATGGTTAGTAATTTTTTATTTTTCACCAAATTTTATTTATGTGCTTTGCTCAGTAATTTTTTTTAGCAGCAAAGTCTATGAATAAATTGCAAAAAAATTTTATTTTTGTGCTTTGCTTAGTAATTTTTTTAGCAGCAAAATCTATGAATAAATTGCAAAAAAAAATTTTATTTATGTGCTTCGCTTAGTAATGCTAATCTATGAATATTTTTAATTGATATATTGTTTTAATTGTTTGAATTATGATATATTGCTACTCCTGCTGCAGATGATGACGATGATGATGCTGGTCAACCACAAAGTACTGGTCTGATAGATATGAGTTCTGGAAGAATCAGAAATAGACGGGATTTGGAACTCAGATATCGAATTAGACCAAATGACCCGTTTACACTTGACTCTTGACATAGTGATTTTTATTTATGTATTTTTCCTTCTTAAAATCTATTATTATTTTTTTATTAATCATTAAATAATTATTATAATTATCACTATTTATTATATTTCTTTAATCATTACATATTAATTTCAATCATTATAATTAATTATTATATAATTATCTTAATATTTACATAAAAATTATATACTCATCATTATCATAATCATAATCTCATCATATGTTTTTTTTAAACAAAAATAATCATAATCATCACTTCATCATTTTATTAAAAAATATATATATATATTAAAAATATCATCATTGCTTCTTTCATTTTTTCACACGAAATCATCATTTTGTTAATAAAAAAAAATATTAAAACATCGCTTCTTTTATTCTTTCACATGAATTCTTGAATTCTTTCACAATTAAAGCGGTATACTATTTTAAGCCCAGTGCGCCACTAAAAAACACACTAAATCCAGAATTTTGTTATTTTTTACCCCAAACTACCAAATATTTTTTTAAATAACACTAAATTTGTCATTGTCCCTGTAAAATATCACTTTGTAAACTCTTTTTCATGTTGTTGTGCTTTATTTATCAAAAGCTTGAATATCATTGCAGCTTTGCTTTGTAACTTAGATATTACTCTTTTTGTCCACAAATGAGTGTTCTTGATGCACTTATAAATTCATTGAGAAAGTATTAACTGTCCTACATTGTATTAAAATATTGGGTAAATAAGATTATTATCCGCATTATTTGTCAACACCAAAAAAAAAGAAAAAAGAACAACAATCAAGACGCTTGTTTGTGTACAGAGGGACTAACATTCTAATACGTCATGTTCCACACATATATATGGCTTTATAGAGTGTGGTTATGGGAATCAGTTGCTAATTGATATACTAGTCTTGTTGGCATTGGAAGAGAAGTAATAGGATTTGTTGGGGGATGATGGGAATATACAGAGACACGCAAACACATATTCAAAATTTGGGCTTGCCCTTTTATTTTTTGCAGAATTAATGTTATCGTTTATCACATCCTTTTGATTTTTTCCTCATTACCACAATCAATGAAAGGGGTTAGATTAAATTGCCATGCAGTTTGGCCTACGAAACACAGAAATAGAAAGCCTATTCCCATCCCATTCCTCATCCATTAAATATTCTATTTCATCCCTTATTGCATTCTATTAAATTCCTCCATTTTTAAATTTTTTGTTTTATATCTCACCACGCCACGCAGTCAAAATGAGTCTCCAATTGCGAATATATACTCGCTAATATTAATCTGCTAATATTTGGAGTCATCGTTGATAAAGGGTGTCATGTCCTGCAATTTTAATTAAGACAGAAAAATGAATTGCTGAGAACTGTTTTTGATTGAGGATTTGATGGTTCTTCTTAATTTAACTGGCTATTCTGCCATCTTATTGCAAAATGGTATGGTTTCCATAACCAATTGAAATGATGGCATAAATTACTTGATGGGTTTAAAATGAGCTTTGCCTGATTTATTTATTTAACCTCTTTTGTAGTTCTTTCAGAAGTTTCATGCTGCATATATATGGACGCGGTTTCAAACCCATTTCACGTGCCAGGAAAAAAGATCACCTTCAAAACATTTGCAGAAAGGGTGAGCAACATTGTCAAATCATTTGGCTTGAGCTCAGCTACCTGAACTCTTCTCTGTTAAACTATTGGATGTTTACTTTTTTCAGAATTCTCTTCTCTGTTTCGATTAGGAGTTTTTTTTTTTTTGGAGGCTACGTTGATTATTTTTTAATATGGACAGGGGACGTGAGGATCAGCCATGGCTTGGTGACGTTGAGCTTTGAATTATTTTCTTTAGAGGTTTTGCAGATTATTCGCAATTACCCAAGGCAGTCTGATTTCTCTTCTTTCTTTTCATCCTCTTCTTTTGATTCAGGTATTGTAATTCTTCTGTTTATTGCTGAATTGGGATTTTTCCTGATGCAAGTATCTGTTTCTAAGAATTGTTGAATGATATTTTAGATTGGTTTTATTTGTTCTCTGGATTTTGTGAAGTATATGCTGTTTTTGATTTTATTTTATGCGTTTCTTGTCCCTGCATTAATATAGATATTGGCTTCATGTTTGAGTCTAAGTAAATGTTTTTACAACAATTTTTACAAATATGGAAGCAATGAAGATTATGTCCAGACCAGGATTTTATAATTTTTCAGATGAATTTGAGTTGCACTCGATAGATAGACCTACTTTTCTTATATTAAGATTGAACATGTTATAATACTTTAGAGAAAATTATTTATATGAAAAGTTTAATAGAAGTTACCACTTGATTTGGTGTTATGCTATCTCACTCCATGTGCATTAGTTTATTTTCTCTAGGACTATTGGTCATTTAGCTGTGTACATATGCAAGAGTGCTCTTCACATGTAAACAATAGATAATAAGTTCAGTTGATATGTTCATATTATTGCCATAAGTGCAGTTGGTTCATGAATGCATCAATTATATCCATAAGTTTTTTATTTACTTATTTGAATTCTACATTTCAGACTATCTTGTCTTATGGGCAAAGCCAAGTGCAAAGAAATGGAAATATGAAGAATTAACTCATTATGTATTTTAAATTGTCTCATTATGTCCTTTAATTTTGATTTCAAATTAGCAAACTTTCTAATTTTCTTTAATTTGGGTACAATGGAGAGAAATTTCAGATTGATTGAGATTATTGTGCTGTTTTAGATGTAATGAGAAATTTCAGATTGATTGAGAAATTTCAGATGTATTGAGATAAAAATACTTTAATTTTGTTTTACTTTTAGTTTTATAATTTCTTGCCCCCCCCCCCCCCCCCCGGGGCACTCTATGATCTTGCGTTCATCCCTGCTCACGCACTCGGATGTAGATAGCGAGATCCGTTAGGACTTAAGAATAAAGTTTTTGTCATTTCTGCTGGCTCCCAACCACTCCTACAAAGTTTTCAAAATGGGGTTAATAATTATGACAAATGTTTTTTTTTTTTAGTGTGCAATGTTAATGTTACAACATGAGAAAGTTGGTGTCTGAATGTATTAATGTCCATCATTACAAACATAAAGAATAATTAAAAAAGAAAAAACATAAATAGATAAATTTCTCAGCGTATTAAAGGCCATTACTACAAACATTACAAAACAAATAACTAGATCAACTTTTATCAGTACCTAAACTTTGGGATTTGTATATTTCGGGGGTTTAATTTTTCAGTTTGTAATTATAAAAGGTCCATTAACTTGTCTCGAAACAACTTTATCCATACGTTAAACTTCTTAATACTCCCTTGAGGAAGTTTCCAATACCACTGTAGGGTTAATCCTGTCAGAGTGCTGGAAAAGCAATGACACTTCAAAGTATCACTAGCATTATGAGTTCGGTAATGCTTTTTGGCTCGTGTGAGAACGTCTCGCAACTTCCCCCCTTTTTTTTCTTTCTTTTAATTTTTTTTATTTTTATTTTTTTACTCACACCATAATTTGTTTATACTGAGTTCCGAGATCAGTTTTAGTGATTCACAGCTCGTAAAATTTGACTCTGTATTGTAAATTAAACATAAAATAATTTAGACTGTTGAATTTGCAGTCATTTGAAATTTATAATACAGAATCGAATTTTGTGAACTGCAGCCCGCTAAAACTGATTTCGGACTCAGAATAAACAATCTACCGTGCGAATGAAAAAAAATAAATAAAAAATCACAAAAAGACAAACAGCTCTCGCATGTCCCGTGCAAGAGCTGTAGAATTGCTCTTATGAGTTTCGGTAATTACCTATGTCTCTAATCGAATTGAATCCAGACATTCGAGACATAGGTTTTTTATGTTTTTATTTTATTTTATTTTATTTTTTCATATAAAATGATAAGGTATATGTATTAAGTTCCAATATCAATTCCAATGAGTCACATATTTTAGATTTTGACTTTATATTTTAAATTAGACACGAATTTATTTATACAGTTGAATTTGCAGTCATATAACATTTATATTACATAGTCAATTTTTGCAAACTACGCCCACTAAAATTAATCTCAGAACTCAACTCAGGCACCCTAACATGTCAATTAAAAGAAACATAAATTTGGCTAGTCTCAAATTGAGACCACTAGCTAAGGGCAAGCATGATTTTTTCGAAAATCGAAAACCAAGCCAATACCAACACGAGCTGAACCGATTTTTTGGTTAACCGAAAAATCGCTTCAGCTTCGATTTTGAAGGTAGGAAAATTTCGATTTTTGGTTTGGATGGTGGTTTAGAGGTTGGAGGACCGAATTGAACCGACCCACTACTATATATACATCTCTTTCCCACAAACCCTAAAATCTAACCCTAACCTTTATGTCGCCTCCTCCTTACTTTCTTTCGTTTTTTCTTTTGCCTATCTTTCATCTTCTTTTCCTCTCTTTCTTTCTTTCGTTCCTATCCTCTATTTGTTGCTTTCATTTCTCCTCTCTTTGATCTTCATATCCTCTGTTTCTTTCATTCTAGCTCTCCTTTCTCAGTCTCTCTTACGTTTTCTTTCTATACTATGCACCATTCAGAAGAAGAAAACGAAGGAACACCGCAAATGGACTCGATGATGGAGAGAAGTAGAGAACGGTTGTTGTTGAATTACGGTTGTCATGTTTGCTATCTTCATCCGAACTGGTACGCTTACACTATCTGAAAATATGAAATCTTTTCAATTTGCCTTTCTCTTTCTTTCTCTTTACTTTCCCATCGCTATAAAACCAAATCCTCTCGTTTATGCGTGGAGTTTCAAACCCTACAAAACTCCTAATAAATTACCTTAGAAAGCAATATCTTGCTCAATAGTTGAGACTGGATATATTATCTTGAATGGATTTCGATCAGGGAAAACTATTTATTGGTGGGATTTCATGGGACGACTAAGGAGAAATTAAAGGATTACTTCATTCAATACGGCGGTAATGAGAGATAAGACCAGTGGCAGACCTAGAGGTTTTGGATCTGTGATTTTCACAGATCCTTCCATTTTTGATAGGGTTCTTGAAAATAAGCATACTATTGATGGTAGAATAAAAAGGGGTTTCTTACTTTTATGACATTTAGGTCAGTTTTGATGTTGGATTTTATTTTATTTTTTTTACCGTTAATTTCATTTGTTCTTGATGATTTGGGAATTATTGTTGTTGTTAATTGTTTATGAAATTATTTTCCTTTAGTTAGGTATATAGTTCCTAGATAATTGTTTGCTGTTACTAATAATATTTGGCAACTTCGGTGTTACTGCAATGATAATTTGGGATTTAGCTGGTTATTGCTGTTACTAATAGTATTTTCAATTTAAAACTGAAACCGCACCAAAATCGAACCAAAAAAATCGATTCGATTTTATATCAATTCTTACCATGTTTGGTTTGATTTTTGTGTAAATTTTACTGTTTAGGTTATTTGTCGGTTTTGAGTTTTTGGTTCAGTTCACTAGCCAAGCCCTATGAGTTTCCATAACTGTCATGTAACTTGCTAGGTGATCCTTGGGATTTTTTGTCTCTCAACTTTGGGATATGAAAATGTTTAGGAATCTTTTTCGGCAAAAGACATAAATAGCTATTTTCGAAGTTTCAAAATTTATAAATAGCCTGCTCAAGTTTTTAGAATAAAAAATATCATTTTTTAAACAAATAGGGACAAAAATATCCCTTCCTACAAAAAATAAAATAAAAAAGCCCATTGACTGTTTATAACCTGCTCATAAAATGTTAAAAAACTATTCAGAAATTTTTCATGATCTGTTCATAGCATGTTCATAAAATTTTTACTAATTGTTCATAATATGTTCATATTTTATTCATAAAATTTTCACAAATAAATGGACTTTTTTGGGCCTAAAATTGTAAAGGAGAGCTATTTTTGGGCCAAAAACCTTGAAGGGGCTATGTGTCTAAATTCCTAAAAAGATGGCTATATAAGGGCTGTTCCCAATCTTCTTTGCCACTATATCGACCCATCGGGGAATGCAAATTTAGCCCATAATTCATCTGGTCTACTTAGTTGTAGTTGAACTTGAGTAGGCGCTTTACTATTTTTGTGTTAGAAGACCATCATCATTTGAGCTAAAGACTGATGTGTTCGAGAGCTTTCAACTTCTTTCCTTAGTTTCTTCTTTGATCAGGGCTCACCGCTTCTCCTCTTCTTGATTTCTCTTACTTCCTGGAGGATCAGATTGTTGGTGTCAGGATAGTTCAACTTCTTAAAAAGACGAAGATCAAGCCTCCACCTTACACCCCGTTGTGGTTCATTATCCGATTGCCTCTCCCAAATAAATGGATCTCTTCCGCTCTGCGATGCATGGGGTGGGTTAGCATTTAATCTTCATGTGAATTGTGCATTTTTCGTTACCTAAGCCTCCATGTATGTTACTCTAGGCCACCGACCTCTCCCTAGAGTTGGATCACCGCCCTTAGCACCAAGCCTCTAACGCCCTGAACCATCAACTGTTCGCGTGGCACCGCACAACCACCCCTATAAATAGCCAACACCCATCATATATCAGACTAGAAAAAAACCAAGTCTTCAATTACAAATGCTCGAGCTTGAGAATCTAGATTATCAGATAATACAGCTACAAGGGTCAACAACTTTTGGGTAGGGTGGGATCATCAGCACGGTGTGAAGTGGCATATTTTTTTTACTCTCTGCATGTTTTCCTAGTTCTCCTGATCTTGGGATGCCATTATAGGACTAGGAAAATAAAGAAAGGGCCATAGTTTGGAAATCTTTAGGTTTAATTAGTATTTGGATTAAAATAATAAGGTATGGAACACCAAAGTTTTCAACGGGCCATTAAAAAGAATTTGAACTGTTGAGAGAGTGGAATAGACCAATTATATGGAGTAAAAAGGTTCGTAGGGCAACCAAGTAAATGCTTAGTCAAAAGATTTTTATTAAGGGCATATTAAAGTTTTTTAGTTAAATTATTAGGTTTTGAACCCCTGAACTCAGGCCAGGAAAGTGTATCACTTTAACTATTTGAGCTATAGGTCCTTTACTTGGTCAAAAGATATTAATTGTTATTCAATGCGGGATAATTACTTTCAATAGCTCACTTTCCAAGTTTGTATTCAGAAAATAGCACATTGACTTGTATTTTTAAACAATCAACTAATCAGTGCACCAATGTGCGTTAGCGAAGGTGGTCACATATCCCTTCAAGTATTATATTGGATGTAATGCATTTAGATTCATATAATAGATAAACTATACTCATATAAAAAAAACTAGTATTTTTTACCCGTACATTGCGCAGCGGATGTAAGTAGTTATTTTATATTTTAAATTTTGTAATTAGACTATATTTAATTAATTATTTTCCTTAAATAATTAATTTTTTACTTAGACTATATTTAATTACTTATTTTCCTTAAATAATTAATTAGGCACAATCCCGACCAAAACTCATTTAAGTTCGACAAAAATCCGGTCTCGATTCTTGACTTTTTTTTTTGTTGAGAATCTGTCCCGTTATCCATCATTGGTTCATCCGATTTACTTAACTAGACACTGATTTGACCTTTCTTTTAGTCTAATGATGTGGTTTTTTTGAGATGCAAATCATTTTGCACCTTAGATATGTTTCTCCTTAAACTAAGTGTTTTTCCAAACCCGAAAGCTTAAAACCGGACTGAAAACAAATAAAAATCCTTTAAAAATTCAAATTTAACCGACCTAGACAAATCAAATTGGCAACACCAAAACCTACCTCGTGCAGTAGCTACCTGGCACTAGAGGCTGCCACGTGGCAATCAACAATCAAAGTCTATACCCTGATGTGCCATATGGCCAACTACTACATGCCACGTGTCACAGCCATACCCAAAAAGTGCCTCGTGGTCCAACCGATAGTTGCCACGTGGCATCACTGCCCCCTTTACCGACCACAAGACATCACCGCAAACTGTGTTTGGTCATTGGATCGCTATTTACCGCCGCCACCTGCCAGTTCGTACCGCTTCTTTCAATCTTGTTTCCCACTGCTAGACATGTTGCCCATAGTTAGCCAGTCTCTTGGTTTCCAAGTCAAGTCCAATTTCCTCATATTTTGGAATATTTTTGTCCTTTTTTACTTTTATTCAGATAGATACTCCTAAAATCTATCTAGCTAAGTTTTAATTCCACTAAAACATAGCTTCATTTCATGTTTATTTTGCCCTCACCTGACCACTATATAAACCTTAGCTCTTTAACCTCTTAAACAAAAAGTTCAACGTTCTGAACCCTCAGATTCCTGCAAAAACTCCATCTTTTCTATCTCAAGCACTATTTATCCCCCAAAACCCTCCAAATTTATTTTGTGTGACAATTCCATTCCAAATGTGTGCTTTTAGCGTATTTATACCAGCCAAATGACGTTGGAACTTTGTTACACAATATTTTCTATGTACAATTTCAAACACAATCATAATTAGAGGAGATTATTTTAACTTGAATGTGCTTATCTTTCTTAATTTATTAAGAGTCAACTACAAATCCTTTTTTTTTTTGTTTAAAATGGTTTTTCTTCTTTAAATCACTAATATTTTTGAAATATATGCTTGGATTTATTAATATTATTAATATTAATAAATTAATATATTATTAGAATTTTATAAATTATTTTTCATCATAATAATTTATTAAACTAATGTAATAAAATTGTACAATGAATATATTTATTTACTATTTTTGTTAATCTAAATTTTTTTGGTAATCCTTTTGTTAATATTAAAATATAATTTAAATTTCTATTTTTAACCATAAAAATATTATTCCCTCATTCTATTTTATTACTACCTTTTTTGGAAATTATATTGAATTTAATTTAATGAAAAGTAATATTCTAGCTAAAATAAAATAATTAAAAAAAATAATGGAATAAGATAAGGTATAATTATTCTCTACTATATGTCAACTCATTTCCATATTTAATTTTAAATTCGTCAATTTTTTTCTATTTTTATTTGTCTTATCTATGAACTTGAATATGCTACCATTGATATTTTTAAAATAGAAATTAAAGAAATTTTCACTATTTCTTATAGAAATAAGCTTTAATATTCGTCATTAAATAATTGAATATTAAAAATTGAAAAATTCAAAATAAGTTATTTTTTTAAAGAGTATAAATAAGTGAAATTATAAATTGTGTATGTGTGAACATTTGAAATTTGATCTCTTAATTATTATTACTATTTTTTTTTGGGATACATTTTAACTTTATGAAATGTAAAATTTTTTTAAAAATTTTATTTTTATTAGCCAAAATTTATCAAATCTAATTTAAAATAATTTCATTTTTAATTCAATTATTTTATGATAATAATTTGTGTAATTATAGTAGCAAATATTATAATATTATTTGTAATAATAAATTAGAGAATTGGTTGCGCTAAATTTGAGTTAATTTAGTTATTGAAAAAAAAACATTTATATAATAATAATTGTAATTTTATAAAGACTAAACAAAAATTAAATTATACTTAGCTAAAATTAGTTAAATTTAAAAGTTAATTATTTCATAATCAAATATTTGATTTTATGATGTTTCTAAAAGTAGGCTATAGTTTTTTTTAATAGATAATTTATATATATATATATTTCTCTTTAAAAAATTTTGTTAATATATTTATTTATTTTATCTTATTCTATGATGATTTTACTGAAATTTAGAATTTATGAATATCGTAAAAATAAGGAAAAAAATTAAATGAACGTAAATAAAACCATATTAGTTATTATTATAATATTAGTTATTGTCATAATAATTATGGTAATTGTAATGAACTCGTTATTTTAAGCCATAATTTTAGACTCTGTAAAAAAAAGCCATATTTTAAATAATTAATATAATTTTAGGCAATATTAATAGTGAAATAAAATTAGCATAATTATAAGAAAATATATTATTATACAAAATTAAAATTATTGTTTAGGTTTAAATGATAAGAAAACTATGTTACTGTCACATCCCAACTGTCGAAAACGTGTCGGAATGACAGAGTGGTAATTTTGGTGGTAAAATGGAGAGCGAAAAAAATCGGTTAAGGTACTAGATGGAAATGTTGAAATTTAAATATATACATGTGTGATTAGTTAATAATAATAATAATAATAATAATAATAATAATAATAATAATAACAACTGTCACATCCTAAATTTAGTTACAGAAATAGTAAACGGATCGAATGTGTAATATTATAGACAACTGTATTAAATAAGTACGGGTCCGTAATAAATTGCGGTATTCCTAGTTTCAATAAAATTTGTATAATAAATCATAAAGTGATTTGAAATAATTATTCGATCTCAAAAAAAAATATTACGATATGAGAAATTTACGTAGACGCCTAATCGGAAAATAATAATAATAATAATAATAATAATAATAATAATCATAAACATAATAATAATAATAACAATAACCACCATAATAATCATAACAAAGATCTTTATGACAATAACAAGTAAGGAAAAATTTGACAGGAAGAGTTGTCAAAATTGAAAAATGGAGATGGCGGCATTAAATGTTAAATTTGACAGAAGAAGTTTTATCAAAATGTTGGCAGGTTTGGAAAATTTGGGATTAGTGAGCATCAATTGTGGAATTTGTGAAGATTATTGAGATAAGGTCAAGAAGTACTGCAAGGGTAGGTGTTGAACGCTGCAGGGATTGACTAGCTGGAAGATATAGAAGAAACAAGAGCAACGAATGCTCTGTATTGTGAAAACTAAAAGAGAGAGGAAAAAAAATTATGTAATTTTACTATCCTCTATCCAAATTCAGTTCTGAGACCACCAATCTACTCCTGGAAGTCAGGTGAACAAGTTTGACGTGAGGAACGCCGCAACCGGTGGCCCGAAGGGGGAGTTTCAGTCAGGTTTGACATGAAAAAGGGTAGATCGGCGACGAAGAGACGAAGGTTTTGGTAGGTGGCTCGTTGAAAACGGTGGCCAGAGTTGAGAGAAACGAACGAAAACCCGAATGAAAATCGGTACCCGCGTTGCAGAGAAACGGGTGAAGAGGAAACGGTTCGGTTGAGTGTTTTTGGTTCGGTTATCTGAGTTGATTCAGAATTCGGTCCGGCTAGCGTCAAAACGACACCGTTTTGTGAGCGGAATTCCGAAATAGCGCCTTGAGTTTTCAGAAATTGCGCCGCTACCCCAAAAGACTCCAGCCGTTTACATTAAGGTCCTTCCGCCTATATTTATTTATGTTTTGACCCCAAAATATTTATTTAGCTATTCAATTGAGTCCAAAAGTCTATTAAATTAATTATTTTACATTTATTTCGGGATTTACTATAATTAGGAACCAAATAAATTACCTAGACTATAAAAATAAATCTGAAATTAAGTTGATTTAATTTTAGTATAAATATAATTGAAAACTAGATTTAAATATTTGGATGTTAATGATTAAAATTATATAAAATAGAGTAGATATATATATATATATAAAGA
>CATIWJ010085292.1:0-32334 GCA_949640765.1 Croton laevigatus | reverse complement strand
TTTTATTATAATATTTGTATTTAAAATTTTTTTTATGGCATGAATAAATTTTGTGAAATATTTTTTTTGTTAATATGTAAAAATTAGGCATATTAGTCTATTTATTTATTGCAGTAAATGTAGTAGTAGTATTTTTTTTTTGGCAGTAAATTATATTTGATAAAATTTTGCATGTTATAACAATTTAATACATTAGCTACGGAAATCTATGTTACAAAATGAAAAAAAATAAAAAAAACAAAGGTTCATTGCGCTAGTTCAAGTGGCGCAATGGTTCATTGTGCCAGTCCAATTGGCGCAATGAAATCAAGCTCCGCCACCTCAGCTAAAAAAAACACACCAAATTCGTAAATATTTTTAAAACGACACCAAATTCAGAATTATTTTTGTTTCACACCAAATATGAAAATATTATCAGAAAATACGCCAAATAGATAATTGTCCCATGCTGATGCTCAAAATAATAATAATCTAATATAATTCAAAACCATATGCATGCCATTTTTGTTTAGTGATGAGATCCAACTTTTCGAGCATCTCATTTGTGAGATAATTCCTAGAATCTCCCACCTCACCTCGCCGGAAAAAAGCGCAGTTCTCCTCACCGCTTGGTAATTTTCCAGTCTTATTGACCTCTAAATTGCTCAGAGTATCAAAGCTGCACAAATTCAAGATTTCATCAATTACACCATTGTTTTCTTCTTTTGAAAACGGGCACTCCAAGAATTCAGATAATTTCTTTAAATGCATTTTAGGTTCTTTCTTGAAATCTTCATATTTCAAGAACAAAACTGTTTCAGGATTTTCCAAACTTTTCTTCCAATACCCTAAAACATGATCCCAAAATGGCCCATACAAACTCACACCTCTACAAAACTTATCAAAAACATCTTCAAATGAATTTTCACCTTTCTCCTTACTTCTCAACTTATTTGTAAATTGCCAAAGAGAAACAAAATTGTCTTTGGGGTTTCTACACAAATAAACTATTTTGCAACCCAAGCCTACCACAGATTTTGGTAGAGAAGTCAATGGCAAATGGGTAGAAAACAATCTTGGAGAAGTATTAAAGCTAGAAATATCAGGAGAATCAGTGTCAATATATTTCAAATCCAAGAAAGGAATAAGAACATGAGGATTATTAGTGAGCAATGGGTGATTTTGCTTAGGGTTTGGAAATCGCTGTCGGTTCAATAATGCAAATGTGAGTGCTTTCAACCAAGTTGTGCCTGATTTAGGAGTTGTAATGAGGAATATATCACTTCCTCGAGCATGAAAATGATTTTGACAAGCTATAACACCTTTTAGTTGTCTAGTTGTATGCCAAAAGCCTTGATATTGATGGAGATGATTTGAAACCCAACCCTTTTCAGTTGGTAGAGAGACTATTAAATTTCTCAAATCTTCAGAGAGTTCTTTTTCTTGCAAGTAATCAGGAAGAGGCTCAAGGGTTTTCATGGCCATTGTGAGAGTTATTATATATGGGCTATCAAATTTTTTCCTTGTGTTGTTTTTGGTTTTGGTCTATATATATATATATTTTTTTTTTTTTCCTTCCATTAGCAATATATATATATATTATATTATATAATTCATTATTAGCTAGGTGGGAAAAGATTCTCCATCAATAATGGGATTATGTATGGACAAAGCAAATAAAATATTAATAATGTTAATAATCATAGTGTGTCTTGATTAGTCATCCTACTTTTCATATAATAATATTAGAGGAGGGTTACTTTCTACTGTATATCTCACATTATTACATGGTCCATTAGTGGCCTGATGTATATTAAAAAAAAAAGAAATATTAATAATATTGTTAGTAGTACTAAGCTAGACAAATAGATTTTGGTCTTTTACAAAACTATACACAAATACTAATTGTTTACAAAATGATCTTTATTTCTTTTTATTTATATATGATATTCTTTCACTTCTTTTTATTCATCTCTGATGATATTCATGAAATATTGAACCCTAGTAAATGGCTAGATTTAGGGTTTATAAACAAAGTGGAAATCCTTCAATAGATTTCCTCCAAGGAAGGAGATTGAAAATGTCAAAAACAATACACATGTATATGTTGGATTATAATAAAATAACAACAAATAATTTAAATTAAGTAATACTATTTTTAATTATGCAATTCACTAATAAATTAATTTAATCTACTAAAATTTAGATTATGATAAAAAAATAATATAAATTCAATCATATTCTATTAAAAAATGATATTTTAATTTATATTTATAATTTTATTCTCTTTTAAAATTATAATTTAATTTATAATCATAATAATATTCTTTTAATAAATATTATTCTTAATCATATAATTTATTTAATAATTAATTTATTTGAATGAAATTTAAATTATAATAAAATAACAATAAATAAATTTAAATTTAATAGTGGATATTATATATATATATATATATATATATATATATATATATATATATATATATATATTGTCACAACATCATCTAATGGGTAGTTAGCCATGAGCTGTAAAGCTTCCACGTTAGTGGTAGTTGATAAAGTTTTGCCACCACTCCTTTTTTTTTTTTTACAAAGATATTATGTATCTACACTAAATCTGAAAAAAAAAAAAAAAACGAAGTGAATCGAATTCAAGCACTCAAACTTAGTAAGGAGAGCATCTATCACTGAGCTATTTTTTGTCCGCAATAAAATTTAAACCCACAACTTTAAGATCGTTAAGCGTTAAGCGTCACGCTTAACTACTAGTTCATATAGTTGTTCCCTTTCCATCACTCATTAATCCATCATTTTTTCCTATTTTAGAATATCGGACTCCAATAAAAAGGGAAAGGCTATGATAGGTTACTTATCCTTATCCTTATCATTATATAAGGACCAATTTTTAATTTATTTTCTGAATTTTTTTAAAAAATAAAATTATAAATTATCTATATTTAATTTTTAAAATGAGAATTGCACTTTACAGATTTGAATTTATTTAAAAAATATCATATAAAATGACCAGGCTACATCTCTCATCTCTCACACATCTTGAATAGTCTATTTTTAGAATCACGTTAACGTGTTTTTAAAACACGTTAATGTATTTTAGTGTAAAAATTTCCGTCTCGCAGTCGAGAGACAAGATGAAAAACTTTATTCATATAAAATAAGTAGAACCATTGAGACTGTTAAACTCAACAGTTCTAATTATTTTATGTGATATTTTTAAAATAGAATGAAATTTGTAAATTATGATGTAATCTTAAAACTAAATACAAATAATAAATGATTTTATTTTTAAAAAAATTCTGAAAAATTAAAAGAATAAAAAAAAATCGTCCGCATACCACCTTAAGCAAGACTCGCTCCAATAAAAATTCCACTATAAAATATTCCCATTTTGGGTTTTAACTATGCCAAAGGTTTTGGAAAGGAAAAAAAAAACCTATGCAAAAGGAGAGGTATGAGAAAATATTTAATGAACGGAAAAATGAGCAAATGATAAGTGGTTTAGATTTGTAGTTGGGGTAAGTAGATCGATAAGATCTTTATCCTCAAGTTTTGATGGATTGAATTTAAATCCCTTATCCATATTCGAATGTGTGAATTTATATCTATATTTAAAAAAAATATATTTAGATTCATATAAAAAGTCTCATGATGGGACTTATCTATTATTCTTTGGTACGGAACGCGGGTCAGAATTCAGATAAGCTAGTGGGCTTAGAAATGATATTCTATTAATTTTTTTGTACGTTTTGCATATTACAATTTTTTTTTTATATATTTCATCCAAATTTTTTCCTAAATATAGCTAATCACTATGGAATTGTCTTTTTATCATATGTGAATATAAGTTTATGGAATTCTTCTTCGACATTATCTGGATATGAAATAAGAAAATTATATATATATATATATATATATATATATATCTTAATTAATTAATGTTTGTAATTGAATTATTTAATTGTAACTAATAAAGCCCCTTAAAAAATTTTTAATTAATAAATCTCAAAAACATTAATATTTTTTGAAAGAATAAAAATCTATTTTTTATTTACAGTTTTCATATAAATTATAATTTTCTCCATTACATTTAGTTTATATAATATTAATTTAGTTTACGTAATATTTATATTTATATATATTTTTTAAAAACAACAATCAAATAATTGAAAATTTAAATATATTTTATATGTGGTGCTAGTAGTAAAATTTTACAACATGATAATTTTTTTTATTGAAAATATAATAGCAAATTGAAGTTGAACACTAGCAGAGATGGTAAGACATTTGCCTACGAATTTTAATGTATTGAGTTTGAATATATATATATATCTCTATATATATATATATATATATATATATATATAAATTCAAATTATATTTATCTTATAAACCTTATATAAATTCTTAAATGCTTTTTCATTGGCTTGCATAATATATATAAACATTGAATATTAATATTTGCATTTTCATGCTCGAAAGTTTGCAATAACATATATGAATTTGATATATGATTTAAATTATGCGGATTTTTTTTTTCTTCTTCTTCTTTTTAAATCACCTTTATCAAATTCTTTTAGACTTAACTTTAATTTATATAGCAAATTATGTAATAAATAGTAGTATCATTCAATGATAATGCTGGTGGAGAAATCTGGACTATTCTTTTAAATTAATAAATAAACATATGCTAGTCAATGGCGGACTCATTAACTGTTTAAAATAGACTTGAGCCCACCCTGAATTTACAAAAGATAAAGAAATGGACTTGGTTGCTATAAACCCAACTATGGTTATTGGTCCTCTCCTACAGCTAACACTTAATACAAGTGCAACTGCCATGTTAAGCTTATTGAAAGGTATTTGTTTATACTGTTACCATATATTACATAAAATCAGTTCTAATCTCCTCTTAAGCAAACACTTCAGAAAAATGTCAAGTATAGAATTTAATCAAATCAAATTTCAAATATCACCTTTATTATAAGGGCATCTATTTATAATTTGCTTATATTGCTAAATTATTTTCTGCTATGAATATTATAAAGAATAAATTTTATAATATCATACGAGACCAATAATTAAATGATATTATAGTTGTTTATGTTGAGAAGAATATTTTTAGAAGTGTTGATGATGAATCAATTATACATTATAATTGTGAATACTCAAAATTTGTCAATATATTTTTAAATTATTATATTAATTTAATTTCGTTTACCCTACGTATATTTTCTGAGTCCGCCCTTGATGCTAGGCCTCCATAGAAACAACAATTATATTTTCTAAATGATATGCATGACTAAGCAATGAGATGTAACTTAGGAATATTATAGTTCTTTTTTAATGGCTAAAATGAGCCAAATAACTTCTATATTTTTTACTTAATTTCCGAATAAAACAACAATATCTGCATACACATAATTACAAAATTTACAAATAGAGAAAAAAATGAAAAATTAATTAAAACCAAAGTCAAGTATTGCGTGGAGAAAAAACACTATGTATCAACAATAATGTGAATGCTTATGAATCCCAGTACTCATAATTTGTAATAATTTAAAGGGCATTGACGCACTCGAACCGTGTATCAATATGCACCCTTGTTTTTCTTTCTTTTATTATTTTTTTTTATCAAATTTTGATCTGTTGCCAATATGCACCCTTGTTTTTTCTTTCTTTTTATTATTCTTTTGTCAAATTATGTTTCGTTGAATATTCTTTCTGAGTCTTAGATCAAATATAGTAGGTGTGATTTAAAAAAAAAAAGACTGTATTATAAATTTTAAATGAATGCAAATTCAAGATGCAAAACAGTTTTGTGTCTATTTTAACATAAAGATCGCCAAAATTTTAAAACTGTAGGGCGTTGTAACCGATCTCGTATATGAGTACTGACTATCTAAATGAATGAAAATTTAAAAAAAAAAAAAATAGGATGTACATTGGACGGAACTGTACCGTTTATCATTATTGTAATTTAAATATAGTTGAGCATAATAATTTTTATTTATAAATGTTTTCACAATAGTAATTTTGCTCATCTTATTTATGAACTTATAATCTATAGTTTTGGGATCCTATAAATAGGACAACAAACTTATAGGACATCACAATTACCATTATTTTTTCTCTTATTTTTTGATTTCTTTTCTTTAATCTTAATTTTATAATGTGACACATTATCAACGCAATAAA
Organism: Croton laevigatus; assembly: GCA_949640765.1. Classification (NCBI taxonomy): domain Eukaryota; kingdom Viridiplantae; phylum Streptophyta; class Magnoliopsida; order Malpighiales; family Euphorbiaceae; genus Croton; species Croton laevigatus. Next base: position 26,139 of record CATIWJ010085292.1, on the reverse strand, counting down.
TTTTTAAAGAAGGAGAGAAAAAAATGACTAAAAGGTTGATCTCATAGTATATACATACACAAGGTTATCAAAACAAAATTTTAATCTATAGTTTTGATAAAATTTTACGATGTCTTTGATATATTTTTAAAGTTTTGTGACTTTACGATTTCATAATACAAAATTTCATTAAATATTGAAAGCTTCTCTTTCGTTGTTAAAACAATCGCGGATATAACTCAACATGGGAAGAAAAGAAGGTTATAGTCAACCATCTTCTTTTTCAAGAAAGCTAGTATCCTCCCTCATTTCTTTAATAAGAAAAATTATCGTAGCGAGTTATGTATGTTTCAGAAGATAGATTATTAAGAGCTATATATGAAATTCATGTATCGAAATAAATTGGAGTCTTTTGGAGAATTGGTTTAATGCTTTTATTGAGAAAGGACATAATTGAACAAATGAAAATTTTTGCTATGATTACGTGGAATGCTGAGAATAATTGGGTTTTCCAGAGTTGGCGTAATGCACATCTTCAAACTATGAATTCTGCAATGAAATTGTATTGTGAACATGGTGAGCAGTTTTTTTAGCAGGAAAAATTTAAAAGAAATTAGACAGCAACGTAGACGTGGAACCCTCTAGCCACCAGTTTCATAAAGCTTAATACTCATGCAACAATTCCATTGTCTTCCCCTTTCGCAGGCTGTGGGTTAGGTAGAGCAATGATGAATGATTCAAGTGAGATCTTGCGTGCGTTTTTGCACAAAATCCACTACTCTTTGCTAGTCATTGAAGCTGAAATTTGGGCTCCGATTAAAGGGGTGCAGCTGGCAACGCCCTCTGTTACTTTGCAAGCCACTCCTAGTTAACTTGCGGATAGAGAATGCTCATGAATAAATTTTTAATAGCATAGGTCTTAAAAACACAATATTATACTTACTGTTAACTCGTGGATATAGAATGCTCGTTAATAAATTTTTAATAGTATAGGTCTTAAAAACACACTATTTTACTCGAGGATGCGGAATCATAATATTGCGGTAATACAGCCCTTAACATGTTATTGGCCTCAGAAAATATGAACTCTCATATGCCAAAAAACTCTCTTGAATGCTTGTTTACCACTAATGCATTTTAGCACAGCTTCTCACAAGACATTGCAGATCAATGCTGTTTCATTATGAAAAGTAGCAAATGCCTTTTTTTAGCCATGATAATATTCTAAAAAATATGTAAAAATTAAACTAAAACTAAATGCCAAAAGCTGTGATTTTTACAAAGAGGATGCTGCACAGAACACAGATCCCTTCCAAGTGTCTAAACTCTGAAACTATTTCTGTCCATGCGGAATAAAATTTCTCCTTCCAAACGGGGAGAATCTCCCAACAGTTGGAAGTTAAAAAGATGCAGATAACATAAAGGTAACATTTGGAGAAAACAAGAAACTGAAACTTGGTATGAAATTACTTCATCATTCAAATTCAGACACCCCCCACAAAAATGAACTAGCATCATTGGATCCAAGCAACGGGGTATACTCTGATCCTCTCACATGGACGCTAAAGCAAGCTGCAGAAAAAACTCAATTAGTAGTTCCAGAAAATATGTCATCTAGAATTCAAGGGAAAAATCTCATACTTCTTCACTGAAAGCAGAAATGCATATTAACTGATGTCATATTCTTAACCGAAAAAGAACACATAACCACCATTACATGACAACATGGAAACAGAAAAGAATTCTATGTTTCACTCAAAAATAAACAGATCCCCAAGAACAAGCAGCATGGGCAGGGCCAACATCAGAATATGGTGCTCAGGTCTTCGAATTAAATTCACACTAATATAAAATATGAAACAATGAATTCCATAAAATTCTTGGCATATATGTACAAATCCACATTTGGCATGTTTTACCCTTTCAAGGCTTTTGTACTTCAATTCCACTTTGTTTTGTTAAACCATTATATCAAGATCCACAGAATTTTCAAATGAATCTTAAAACAAGGAAAAATACGTCCTGAAGATTTCATAAAAAGTTCGACTTGAATTAAAATGAATGGCATGTATTAATATATTAGATACTAAAATTGAGATCACCAACAAATTCTGTTATAGTCCGCATGGAATTGATGAATATTTTATGAAAGGTATTATAATTTGATATTATATAGCATAATATGACTTTCCCAAAATCTTAGAAATACAAATGGACATTTCTATAAGTTCATTTCCAAACACTAAGAAATTTGATGGTGAGTTGATAACACCTAACAAAGTGAAATAATATCAGTCTACCTTAAATTATTTTTCAACCCCCTTTAGGCAAAACCATTTACATTTGGGAAAAAAATGCAAGCAATACCAATTTTATGATTTAATCATCATTCTATCTATGCTCACCAGCCTACGCAATATAAACAATCAAACCAACAATTTTGGGTATGAAAAATTTGAATAAATTACCATTCTCTATTTTCAAAATGCTTTGCAGCATTGTGTCCATCTTTGTTTTCATATCAGAACTATCATCCATATGTGGGGCAATAAGGCTCAGCTCCCTGTAGATCTCACGGACGAAGCTGCATATCCTCTCTGCATATTCAGGCTCACCATCTGAAATTCGACCAATCGCAAGCCGCATCAGCTCTCCAGTTAAATCTGCAAGCTGTGCAAACACAGTAAGCACCTATTTGTATACAGACACATATGTAAAAGAATGCATACAGAAGAAAAACTTGGAAATTGTAAAGTGCTTTTATCATACAATACTCTTTTTACTTAGCAGAGTATCAATGTGACTTATAAATAATTCATATTTCTTTTTGGTTTTTTAGCACCATGAACCTGTTATTCATTTGTTAAGAATCAATGAAAACCAAAAGGGATGAACTAGATGATTCATTCAACCTAATTAAGTTTATAATATGCCATAGATATTTTGCAACAAGACAGACAAAATTGTAGCAGAGTCTCATCTTTCAAGAGCAAGCAAGCAACGAAAAAACACCCACACATGCTCACAGGCACAGAGGGGGAAAAAGAGAGTGTGAGAGCTACCCCCAAAATATAGTCAAGGATGTTTATCTGCAAAGGTACATGAGATGGGTCACTAAGTGGCAACAGAGAAGCATTAATCTCATCCAGATACAGAAGAGTCCCAGTTTGGCAGAATTTACAAAATGTTGCGGCTTCAACATATTCTTGTACCTGCAAAGACAATGCTAAATAAATTATCAAAAACTCACATCTGGCCTTAAAATCAAGAAGACGAGGACATTACCCCAGGAGAGTATGCCCGTCTTAGCTTCCAAAAGTCGGTCCCTTGCAGTTCCTTAACCAATCGAGACATATATTGATCTGTTACAGCAGCTAAATCTTTTTCTGCCTTCTCAAGTACTACTTCTCTGTTATATTTACTCATTCTGGCATTACAAGATTATAGCATTGTCAATAACAGATGAAAGATCAACATTCTAGACTCAGGAAGATTTAAATCCCAGAGTGAATGCAAGTTATAACCCCCTTGGTTGTAAGAAATAAATTTGATACGGAAATTTAGCATCTTGAAAGAATCACTTTGATGGAGGTGTAGGTGCATGTAAAGTAACCATTTCCTTTTCACCTGTGAACTTGAAAAATGACCTTTTTGCTGTTCATGGTGATGTCACGACTAGCTTTCACAACTCTTTCCCGCTTGTCATTCTACAAGAGTATAAGACCATAGCATCATTTTTTCAATGAATGACAATGTAGCTTATTCATGTGCATGGTTCCGGAAATCTTACGTATAAATTAGTCCTACACAATTATTACCTTTTACAACCTCCATTGTCATATTTAAGCAGCTGTCTTTCAAATCAAAATTTACTTTCAATTTTGTTTAAGAACTTCAAAATCAACTCCGACGCATAAGAAAATACTAGACATGTGATAAGCACTAAGGTAGGGTAGGTCCAGCATTTGTAGTTGCCTTTCATTTCTGAATTCCAACTCTGTTTATCATACTTGATGTTCTATCTCTCATCTGTTTAGTCAAAATTCATTCTACTTAACAATCTTTTCTCTCATCCAACAATATATAATAATAGATTTGACTTCAAGTTTTCTGTTTAACTCTACTGTATAAAATTTTTTTACATCCCAGCATAGATTAATACATTATTTCAAAAGTTTTTATGCACAATCTCACCATTACACAGTAAATCTTTAACTACTGAGCTGAACACAAGTAGCAGGTATGTAAACACAGAAGTTAATACATTTCAATTAGCCATAATTAACCTCCACTAAATTACTAAACACCAGATTATTATTTTAGCAAATTCAACTTGTTGCACTTATTCATTCATTCATACATACATTTATTTTTTATTTTTCAATACGTCTTTGTCTTTTTCTTTGAACCTTCCAGCTTAGCATCTTCTAGTTAAACATTCTTTTGTCTAACTAAATTGGAAAATTATTCACTACTCGAAACACACACAATCATACACTGTTTGAATTTGATTAAAGAAAGATCAAAACGACAACAAAGACGAGAAAATGAAAGTTACCAGATTATTTAGATAGTCTGCGTATTTTCCAAAAGCATCCTTGAACGAGGACTCTGTGCTCATTGTCCTTGCCCGTTTAGCTGAGCTCTGCAACGAAGTCCCTGCAACTGATACTCCTTATTTCTAGAATGACTCGAAAATTTTTATAGAAAAAAACAAAATATAAAATATGAGTTATGAGCTAAAGCTAGGGTTTCTATTTTCAGTTATGGAGAGAGAAATGTTACCTTGATCGAGACGATGGGGTTTGGGCTTCGTAGCCATAAGACAGAGCATGTGGAGCAAACGAGCGCAGTATAGCATCTACCTGTCCCGTCCCCAAAATGACACCGCACCCCTACCCTGCAAAATTCTGCATATCATTTATTCATATTAAATTCTCAACGACGTCGTTCTATGTTCGCTGGACGACTCATAATTTTTGGATTACGAAACGCCAACGTTTTACAGTGGCGGCAGAGTTGCCGTAGCCAAATGGCGGACAGCTTCGCTCCTTCCTTCAAAATCTATGGGCGGGGCGAATTTCAAGTACTTATACAACCAGCGGCCATGGCTGCTTACCTTCATATAAAAGGGGGAAAAAAAAAAGGAAGAAAAAACACGAATAGAGAAGAACACACCAGTCTATTTCTTTTCAAAAGGAAAAGGTTAAAATATGGTGATTCTATTGGTGGCAACGACCAGCGACCCGGCCTCCATCAATCCTGCGAAGGCGCTCTTGGCCATGGCCGTATGGCAACCTGGCCCTTCCCTTCAGGTTATCTTTTAATTTGATTTGTCAAAATATCGTGCTGCATTTTTTGTTTGTTCCTTTTTATTCATTTTTGTTCCTTTTCGTTGCAAAATCAAAATACAGGAAATTAAGAGTTTTACTTATCAGCAAGTGAGGCTACTTGAACACAACAAAGGAATCGTGGAAGAAGACGACTTGGATCGCCGGTGGGAGGAGGCCACCGGTGAGGTGGTGGATGAGGTAATCTTTTTCAGCAAACATACTGCCGTTTCCAACCGCCCTGCCCTTACTGTTCACCCTACAGGTGCAAATTCTTCATCAAACTCTCTCGTTGCTTTCATATGTGTATTATAATTGGACTTTTTAAGTGATTAGTGTGATTGTTGTTTTCATTACGCGCAGGAGTGCCTCACTTGCGCGAAGGAGATGTTACGCCGCAAGGCGGCAAGCCAGGATGGGCTGCGCCTCCTAATCCCAGGATGGGAGCATGGCTTAGACTTTTGAAAAAAATTGCCGATTCTCATAATTTAGTTCCTGAGTTTGAGGTGCTCATGTTCTTGTTCTCCGTTTTTATTTTTTCTATAATGATATGTTCTTGCTGACTTCCTATATTAAATTGCTTTCTTTGAGTATAGATTACTTTAGAAGGTACTCATCATGGACCAGTGACTATTAAGCCAACAATGTTTCTTGAAATTGGTAATTTTTCTTCCATTTTCATTTTTAAAACTGCATTTGTCCCTTTTTGCTTTATTCTTACTTCGTTTTGTAATCACATTCAGTTATTAAACAGAACAAATGCTAAATTATAATGACTCATGCTTTGTTTCACTTATGAACGATGTACTGCATCAATGTATCTCATGTGGCTAATATGCTAGTTTTTCTAATATATTGAGTTGCTTGTTTTAGTTTAGGTTGTTTTTATTGTGTAAGCGAAATAAAACTCCCTCCGTTCACTTTATATGGGCAAAATTCCCATTGATGATAAGTGGAGAGAGAGTTGATTGATGTGTGAAAAGTCAATTATATCCTTGGTGGTGGCAGAAATGCATTGAGAATGGGAAAAAGTTAAGAGTAAATTAGATAATTTAAAGAAGATTCTTAATAATTGTGAAAAAATAGTTGTGCCTATATAGTGGACGGAGGGAGTAATTTATTTAAGGGCAACAACCTGGTAATGAATGGGACTCTTGCCGATGAGGTGCTGAAGGCCTTAGGTATAATTGTTATTTATCAATGGACAAAGATCAATTTTTTTTTTTTTTAATGCATATATATAGTTAGCTTTTTTCTGAGAGGATTATCATTGTTGTTATTTACAACTGTAATATATTTGATGGTTCCTTTTGTTGAATAGGTAGCACAAAAGAGTATTGGGGGAGGCAAGATGCTGCTCAAGTCATTGCTCTAGTTGAGTATACCTTCAGGGTTTTATTAAGATCTAAGCATCTGTCTATCTAAGCATCTGTCAATGTCATTGGATTGAGCATTGCTAAAAGTTCTACTTTGTTTTCCCCAAAATTTTACTTTTGAAAATAACTAATTTTATTTATGCCTCATGTGTCATGACATTTTCATTTGCATTGTGAAAATCCTTAATTTTAGGCTTGCCTTTCCCTAAAAGGATTATTTTACCTAAAATACATTTATTATTTTCCAGTGGGTAGGAGTTAGAAGATCCATATAGCAGCTGACCTCACCTAGTTCGGGACCAGGGCTTGTTGTTGTTGTATGTATAATGAAGCATCCAGTTTAAACTAAGGATAAATATAAATATGAATGGATAAATATAAATGGATCCCTAACTTTTGGTCAAATTGACGTTCCAAGACTTCTATTTGCAAGAAATTACTGTGATGTTCCTGATTATGGTTCTGTCAAACCATTGGGTCTATTGTTCCTGATAAGTGTCAAATTAAAAGATGAAAATACCCTCATTATATAGCTTAATGGTATGTATTGCATTTAATGGATGAAAGAACCTTGGGGTATGCAAAACCAAAAGCTAGGGATGTCTGGATGATTCTTGAAAATAAGTTCCTGAAACATGAATTTGTTAAGAAGTTCAGAACTCGTTATATTTTTCCCATAAAATAGTTTAAATGATTCCCATATTGTTATTTTACTTTGACGAAATGTTGGGTCTATGTACCAACCAGTGCAAATGTGAAACAATTTTTGGTAAGTGCATGAATAAAAACTTTATTTTGCTTTTAGCTTATCCTCTTCATCGCACATGGTAGAAATCATCTGTTTCATAACTTGGAAGTCATTTCATTTTGCTGATCGCATGCTAGTATAGTATCCATGTTACTAGAAATACTATTATCTTTCCTAATAATTTTTGTCATTTGTGCTTGAAGTTGGTTTGGGAAGGACTTGGGCTTGGTGGAGGTGCCTCAGTTGGAGACTGGAGCAGGTAAGAATGATATAGTGCTACTACTGCACACTAAGATTTTCTTTGACATGAATAAGTAGCCTCTTGCTTATTTTTGATAAAGCAGTACATATTGCTGCCTCTGTTTCTGAGATCCCCTGTGTGATATGAGTTTACTTCTTGTGTAGTAAGCATTTAAAACGAGTCCATTCTTCAGTTTCCATGAACTTTATTTCCCCCATTCCTAATTTCTTGTCATATTCCTCTGTATATATTTATGCATACATTGTCAAGAACTATAGTTAGGTTTTTTTCAAGTTGGATAACCTACAGTACTTTGTCATAATGGGTTTTTGATTATTAAACCATACTCTGATTCTTGATTATGCTTCTCTAATATTCTTTCTCATTTGTTGATACTTAGTGTAAGTGACAAGAGAAGAGTACTCCTTGGTATTGGTGGTGGACACTATGCACCTCGGCATATGGACATAGTTTTGTAAGTAATATGGGCCTGTTTCTGTTGCTGACTTGAGCATTCTACACTTATAGCATTTATGTTCAGATGTTATTTCTTACTGAGTGAGTGAGTTGTTGATTTGTCTGCGTAATTATAGAAAAGATGGTGTTTGGGTGGCCCACCTGCTTTCTGGGTATTCTATACCCATGGAAGATCCAAGTCAGACAGGCAAAGGTACAAATGCGAAAGATATTGGTGGAACATGGAGAGAAGCAATTAAAGCTGCATTCGAGGCTACTAAAATAGCTTTTCCTGGCGGGGAGATTTTGGCACATCTTGATCACAAGTAAGCTCCCTGTGTGTGACAACTTCTTGAATGGTTGAGCAACCCACTACAGAAACCAAACTTGTATGATTTTAGTTGCAAACGTCATGGTGTAGCTGCACAAATGGGTAAATGGTAGTACAAACATAATGAAAAACAATTTCATCACTGATGAACGAGGAAAATGTTGTGCACAATAACTTAAGCTAGCCGGCTGAATTTGAGATACACGGCAATGGGTATGTGGGTTTGTGTTAATTTTCGAGCTTTGAGCCCTCGGTCCAGGGGGCTGGCTAGAGAAAGAAAGCATTGTTAGATTTTTTGCCCCAATCTCACCTTGAATTTTGAACAACTTTAGCAAACACTTCCAAAATTGATGGTCACTGGAAAGATGAAGTTTGTGATTCAGTTTTGGAAGTCCAGGAATCATTTCTTTTTCAAGGGTTTTGCTACGGTGCCCTCGCTGGTATTTTTATGTTGATTTTATTTCAAAACTATTTTGATCCATACTTGACCTTCCTAACATGGCAGACAACAGGAACGTATTTAAACCATCTTGTCCTTTTCAGAATTGGTAATAAAATTTTAATATTTATAATCTGTCTTAAGAAACACTTGCCTATGCACCATTATTGTTATCATTTCTATTCGTCCCTGTTGGATGACTAGTTTCATTACTAAACTTGATATTAAAATTACTGCTTGCAGGAGTTTCAAGGGCTGGCAGAAAACTGCCATTACGGGATTTCTAGAAGAGCAGAACATTAAAATTGGGAAGCCTAATGATTTCTATTAATTATAGTTTGGTTGAAGTATTGAATTGATCTTTCATTCTATATTGACGGGAAAGCATGAATCAGAAAATCAGATGGCATGGCAGAAGATTTAGTTAGTAGTAATAGGCATTCCCCATGGAACATCTTGTTAGTTTTTTGGATTGGGAATTCCCTTTTGAAGGGGTATCTATACGAAAATGTAAACGTTTATGATCAGCAGCAACCCAATTTTTGTGAAATGCTCTCTCGTATTGCTATATGCAACTGTAGTTCTACTCACACTGATTTTGGTATTCGGTAAAAATTACTGTCCGAATGCCAAATTTTAAAACTTTATCGAATTTATTTTTACTAAATGTTAATTTACCGAATGGTAAACAACCGTTCGAATAATTAATACTAATTGAATTATTGAATATGCTAAATATAATAAATAAATGTTAAAATATGAAATAAATTAAGTTTTTTTTCTTTTTTTTTTTGAAATCAAAACTTAAAAAGGAAAAGAGGAATTCAGAAATCATCAATTTTATTTGTAAGTTATCAATTTTTACCAAAAATTGATTATTGAATTTAAAAAAGGGTAAAAAAATTTGATAATCGTTACCGAATTTAGTATTTATAGAATAGCTCTCACCCCTAGATTTTGGATTCTCTATATTTACATACTATTTGAGTAGCATAGAACAAACATACATTCATGAAAGAGAGGAGAAGGGGATCATCATACCAGTAAAATCTACAATGAAGTATATATCTAGTGTTAGGTTTGTATCCAATTTTACTTTTTATCTTTTCTAATCCTCCAAAAATGGCCACACCGACCTCGCCTCTTGCGTTAAATTATTGCCTGCGGTGAAACTATGCACTTTACCATCGAGTTCAATCCAACTGCACCCGGCATCCTTTTTCAGGCCAATATCCTTCATAACTTGCCTCACCCTTCGCACATCATCCCATCTTCCCCATCTGGCATACAAGTTTGAAAGTAACACATGGTTTTCTGCTCTCTTAGGTTCTAATTCTAACAACTTCACTGCAACTTCCTCACACATTTCCAGATTATCAACACTTGAACAAGAACTAAGCAATGAACTCCAGATTCTGCTATCTGGTTGCATAGGCATCGTATTGACAAACCTTAGAGCAGAGCTGAACTGTCCAGCACGACCTAACATATCTACAACACAACTATAATGCTCTAACCTTGGTTCTATTGCATAAGAATTCTGCATCTCCTTGAAATAGTTCAGCCCTTCTTCAATTAGCCCTGCATGACTACATGCTGTTAAAATACTGAGAAACGTCACACTATCAGGCATTTGGCTGACTTTCTTCATTTTCTCAAATAGTTCTATTGCCTCTTTTCCATGTCCATGTACCCCATATGCACCGATAATAGCATTCCATGATGCCAAATTCTTGTCTCTCAACCCGTCGAAAACTCTTCGAGATTCTTTTACGCATCCATTTTTGGCATACATGTCTATGATTGAACAACCAACAAAAACATCCTCTTCCAGCGAGGATTTTAATGCATAGCAATGATTTTCTTTCCCTAAACGTAAAGCTGATAGTTGTGAACAGGCTCCAACCACGCTCACTATAGCAATATCACATGGCTTAATTCCATTGGAAAGCAATTCTCTAAACAAAGACAATGTTTGCTCCGGAAATCCATTTTGCGAGTAACCAGAAATCATTGCATTCCATGAAACCAAACTTTTGTTTTCCATCCTATCAAATAACAAACGTGCACAAGATAGAGTTCCAAAATGCATGTAGAGGGATAATAGTGAGGTACAAATAAATGAATCTTCTTGCAATCTATTTCTTACCACGAATCCATGAACTTCTTTGCCACGCTGCAGGGATTTTAGGTGAATACAAGCTAAAAGAAGACAACTCATGCTGAAATGATCAGGCTCCAAACCTGAATTTATCATTTGAATGTACAAATTTAAAGCCTGTTTAGGATTGCCATTCCTCGCATAACCAACCATAAGCGCATTCCAAGAACTCAGAGTTTTTGTTTCCCTAATGTTAAATACACAATTGGCTGACCTCATCGACCCACAATTGGCATAGCCTGCCACGAAAGCATTGGCCACCAATTCATGATATTGAAACCCATGTCTAATTGAGTAGCCATGGAGTTCCTTTAAACTCCGCAATTGTGAATTTTCCGAACAAACTGGCAAAATATTCAGCAAAGTAACCTCATTAGCCTTTATCTTCCCCTGCATCTGCATTTTCCTTAATAGACTAAATGACTCATAGATATATCCTTCTGCGGATAAACCTCCAATCATTGTATTCCAAGAAACCACATTTTTGCAATTGTTATTATCAAATAACATTTGTGCTTCAAACAAGTACCCACATTTTGAATACATGTCTACCAAAGCATTGTTCACAATAACCGGATCACCCAGCCTTAGTTTCACCGCAAAACCATGGATTCCCATTCCCATTTCAATTTCCCCTTCTCTTGCACAAACTGATAACACAGTCACAATTGTAGCAACGTCAGGTGACAATCCTTCCTCACCAACCAACATCTCCACTAAAACATTAAGAGACTCATGAGAAAACCCATTTTCAGAAAACCCACAAATCATTGAATTCCAAGAAACCAAATTTCTCACAGGCATATAATCAAAAACTTTAACTGCTTCGTCAATCAACCTGCATTTCCCATACATCGCAATTAAAGCATTACCCACAAAAACATCTAAAACCAAACCCATCTTTATTACCATCCCATGAAGCACTTTACCTAGCCCAGCATCTAAAACTCCACCGCTAGCTTTTATCACACACGGGAAAGTAAAATTATCAGGAATAAATTCTCTATCCGTTATCATTTGCACAAACATGTTGATTGCATCAAAATAAAGCTCATTTCTAGTGTACCCACTAACAAGCGCATTCCATTGAACCAAATTCTTTTTGTGCAAATTATCAAACACAAGAAAAGAATCCAAAGCAGACCCACACATGGCGTACATTGTAATGAGACGGGTACTAAGAACGCTGTCATTTCTGTACTGATCAGACTTGGAAACAATTTCGTGGATTGTTCTACCAGTATCAATGTCTTTATTATGGGCGCAGGCATGGAGCAGGATACCCATTGCTGCTTTCGTTTGCAGTAAATTGGAAGTAGCATTCTCATTCTGTAAGTTTAACTGGAGAAGGGTCAAGGCTTCAGTTAAGTTACCAGCTTCACAAAGATTAGTAATTTCTGGTAGAAATGAGCAATTAGTCGGAGATGTAAGATGAGTTTGGAGAGATTGGGCAGAGAGACGAAGGGATGCTTTTGGATTAAGTGTTGATTTAAGAGATTGAGTCCTAAGCGCTAATTGGTTTTTGTGGAAGCGATAATAAAAATAGTATTGAGTACTAAGTGATGGTGGTACTACACCACCATTATAGGGTTGTTGCTGCTGCAGAGAGATCATGGAGTTCTTTTCTTCTTTCCTTCAACTCGTCATCTACAATGGCTAAGCTTTTATTAGATCGGTTTGTCTTTCAATAAAAATTACTCTACATAAAAAGTGTTTATATTTTCCCATCACTAAGACACAATTTTTTTCAGAAAACATACGGTCAATAAATTATTTAATTCTTCCAATTAGTGGAGGCAAAAACTGATCCGACCTGCTAACCCGATACGAATCCGACCTGAAAACATAAGATTAGAGTTGAGATTTTCAACCCGTTTAATTTAATAACCCGATACGAACCTGAACCTGAAATTAAACAGATCAGGTTATGGTTGAAAATTTCAACCCGAAAAAAAATGTGTAACCTGATTTACTAAAACGAAGTCGTTTTGTTATTTTTTAAAACGACGACGTTCTTAATGTAACAACACAGCACCCATCATAAATTAATCTAAAACATCCCTAAACCTAATCATTCACTTCTGTATCCACTCTCTCTCTCTCTAGCGGCTGCTTCCTCTCCCTAAACCTTCCTCTCTTTCACTTTCTGCTACCGTTCAGTTACCATCGATCTAACAACTTCTGCTCTCCATCCTCTAACTTTTGCTACCAAATAGTTTGCTTTGTGTTTTAAAGAAATTTGAACTTGTATTGTTTGTTATTGCTCTTTGGGACTTTATAATGAGAATTTTATTTATTTTTATTTAAAACAAATCTGCAAAATCAATTGACACATGATAAGAATTTTATATAGAATATTAAAATCAGATTATATGGATTAGGGTCAACTTGAAAATAGCAGGTTAAATGAGCTTCAGATTGACCCATTTATGTTAAAAAAATTAACAGGTCACATCAGGTCAACCCGAACCTGAAGCATATCAGGTTAGGGTTGGGAATTCCAACCTGATTTACATAACAGATTAGATTAGGGTTGAGGAATATTCAAGTCGAACCTGCTTTAACCTGAAAAAAAACCAGATCAGGTTGACCCAACCTGATCTATTTGCCACCCCTACTTCAATTTGTATAATATTTAGTATTTAATGTCTATTTATAATTAAAAGAATTTCTATATCCTATGTTTAAAAAAAAATTTCTATATTAGTATTTTATTTACATTAACTAAAAGGTTTTTATCCAAAACTGTTACATGCAAGATTCCTTACTAATGGAAGCCTTTCCTACTTAGGATGTTTTGAAATTGATCAAGGAGAAAAGATGGAATAAATGATCATTGAAACTGATTTGAAGATGGTGGCAACAGCGATGCAGAGAAAGCAAGAGATTGCTCACCAAGCTTTAGATGTAGTGATTGATTCACGGAAGCTACTTCGCCAGTGTATTAATGTTTCTTGTATTTTTATGCCTAGGACTTATAATAAACTTGCGCATAAGCTAGCTAAAATAGCTCTAGATATAAGCTTTACTCATGATCTGCTGGCATAATATTTTGTATTTTTATGCCTAGGACTTGTAATAAACTTGAGCATAAACTAGCCAGAGCAGCTCTAGATATAAGCTTTATTCATGATCTACTGGCATAATATCTTCTTGTATGTTTCAACGCTTGTTTAGAAATGAAAACATATAAGATCTCTAGCAAAAAAAAAAAAACTAAAAAGTTTTTATCCCAGATCCAAAAGAAATGATATTTATTTAAACAGTTTTTTTTTTGTCTAAATTACCATGTTTTTTAATTACATCCAATTAATTTTAAGAGAAAATTACATTCAAGTCCTTGAGATTTGATTTAATTTACTTTTAGGTCCATATGTTTAATTAACGTGTTATTTTAATTATATTTAATTAATTTTAAGACAGAATTACCTTCGGATAATTGAGATTTGATTAAGTTCCTATGTTTTGGCTAATATACTATTAGGTCCTATGTTTGGCAATACAATATTAGGTTCTTGTGTTTTGATTATAATATATCATTAAATTCCCGTATTTTGATTAAAGTATATTGTCAAGTATCTGTGTTTTAGCTAAAATGAATTATTTAAATTAAATAAGAAAATAAAGAAACAAAAAATAATTTCAGAACAACAACACCGATCTGCCCCTGCTGGCACCACAACTTCAAATGGTTTTGAACCTAGGCACCAAATAGCAACAACTAAATAAAATTTTAATTAAAATAATTAAACGTAAAACACACATATTTGATTATTAGGTACCAATTGATTTTTGTATTTATAAGCATTTTGAGTGGTGCAGCCCGTGTTGAACTAAAATTGATTCTTTTTTTTTTTTTCCCCATTCAATCTATATGAGGTGTATTAATCAAAACACAGGAATTTGATATTAAATTATAATTCAAACTATGATAAAATAAAATAAAAAATAGTATTGTAAACAAGCAGAGTCGAGCAAAACAGTGCCAAGCTCGAGCTAAGCTCGTATAAGGGTTTTTCTGAGCTCTAGCTTTCTCATACTCAACTTACTTATATTTAAGAAAGTCCGAGCTCAACTTGAAAACTCATTCAAAAATTGACTTGTAAACTCATCACGGCCTTTTGTCAGTTCGTGAACATGTACGCGAACAACTATAAATGAGTTTGTTCATAAGTTTGTTTGCTCGTGAACATGTTCGCGAACACTTTATCCATACAGTTCGTGAGCTCATGAACAAAGTTTGAGCTTAGCTCATTTATTAAACAAGTTTAGTTCATGAGCTCGACCTCGGCTCGAATGAACAAACTCGAACGATTTTTTTGCTAGTTGAGTTTTGATCTGTTCGCGAGCGTATTGGTTCATTTACAATGATATGTTCAAATGAAACATTTCCAAAATATTCGTGAATCGAAAGTAAAAAAGAAACATATCGGCCGGTCTTGTCACCTTCGCTGTTGTTCCATGTTTACTCCATCGTTGGTCATTTAGATCCTAGCAAGTTTTGTGCTTTTCTGTCCGATCTAGGATGAGCAACAGTTGTCCAGAAACCTCTCATTAATGGTGATGGTGAGATTATGTATCTGGTTTAGTAACTTTTCTTTTTATAGTTTTTCAATTTTAGGGATTTAGGGATTTCAGTGTATGAAGTTTGTTTCTTTTAGGGTTTATATTTGATTTTTGAACTATATTTGATTTATAAAGTTTTATTTTTGTAATGGTATATGTTTATTATATGTTTGAATTGCGATTGAATAAGGAATGATCAATGTTGATTTCTAAATTAGGTTTTGGGGAAAAATTAGGATTTCTGAATTTTATGTTTCTCGATTTAAAAACTGAACCGAGGCAAACCGAACTGATTTTTACGGTTTGGTTATTTTTGGTTTTCATAGTTCTTCGTTCGGTTTGCGGTGCAGTTAAATAGGGGGCGGATTTTGGTCAGTTTTGTTGGTTTGGTTCGGCTTGCTCAGCTCTAGCCAAAGCCATGAACCTCTTGGTGATTAGCCACAACATAAGGACCTAACAATAAGTTCAGTCATAACTCAAGGACTTAAAATTAGTTTTCCTTTAAAATTAAATGTAATTAAAATTAACATCAGTATTGTTGTCTATTTCACAATGGCGTGAAAGAAAATTTGGAGAGAGGAATTTTAAGGTCTATTTTTTTTTTCCAAAAATTTTTAAGGTCTATTTTCTTACAAATTATGCAAACCTTTTAATATATTACATATTAAATCAAATCTTAGAGACCGAGTGTTCTCCTTTACTTTTATAACTCTGAATTACATGTTCTTGGATTTGGGACTTCGTAATATGCCTTCAAAGACATGATTGCATGAATACATCTGGCCTTTGAATTTTTTATTTTTTGAACAAGGGCCTTTAGAATAATAATTGAAAGCTATTGTTGTCTTCAGTCGACTCTTTATCCTTCCGTAGAAAAACACATTCATTTTGAAAAATTGCATCGAGCAAATCTTGATTACTACATGAAGCAAAAATAAAAAGAAAAGGCGAAAACTGACTGGAAACATAAATTGCTCGAATGGAGGAGAAATTTAGGATTGCTAATTAGTTTCATTATGAAAAGAACTCAAAACATATTTAACTTCATATTAATGTCTAAATTGGAACCTAATCACGCATTACTAAAGCAATCTATGTTAATTCAATGATGTATGTTATTTCTACATTTCAATATCGAATATTATCCCAAGGTAAAGTGGAAGCTGTAATGCTGATATCTTTCATTTTCATTTTTCTATCTCTATAACGTAACAAGTCCCTTTCTATATTGATTCTCCTTATGGTAGGTTCAACCAAATAAAGGAGGGAAAAATGAAATAGAAAATTAATAATGATTTAAGGTCAGAGGGAGCCAAGATAATCTTTTATCAAACCTAAAATGGGGTTAGCATAAGAAGACTCCTCCAATCTCTGGAACAAGATTCCATCCATTCGAGCTTGAACTCCATCTCCCAACGTAAACTCCTGTAACAGTTGTTTGAAACTTCTGTCTGCTCCAGCTATAGAACTTCCTATGCCACTTAAAACCTCTGGAAGTGAAGGAGAAGGTCTAGACAGCTCAACCACAGTTACCTGGGAAAAAGATGACGAGTGAGTGTCAACATAGGTCATACTGGATATATGGAAAAAGCATTTACTTCTTCCCAAGATTAAGATGCATATTTCATTTTAGTTCTAAATGAAAATAATAAACCTCACATGGAATCAAAATTCTAGACATGATTGTTGAAAACTACAATTCTAAGTTACTATATAAAAAATAACCTCTCTGTCTTGTGGAATATTGGCTTTCTGTTTTGCGATGGCAATAGCACGAGATAACCCACCAATGGCATCGACTAAACCTCGAGAAGCTGCATCTTTACCAGTCCAGACTCTCCCTTGTGCAACCTCTTCCATCTTTTCCACCTGCCAGCGAAATGATGAGAAAGAATGAGTTCCCTTTTTGCATTCCTTTTTCCTGTTCTAATTCTTCTTGTTTCTTTGTTCCAAAACCAATAATTCAGAAATTACTATGGCAAAAGAAAAAAATTACAGGCATTGATCTTGAAAAGGCTGCCTTATCTCGAAATTGTTCATAGGCATTCTGAGCAGACCTCGCAAAAAGGTCTGCTTCATCTGGTCTGGAAAGGCAAATCGAGTTAGTTTTCTTCAGTAAACATAACAAATGTAAAGAAAAGTGGGAAAAAAAACCCCACAATTTGGTGCCCAACTCCAGTCAATTAAAGAAGCCTCCAAGACAAGAAGTTCAGGCATGAGATCCAAAACCACAAGCACGATATCCCCATATTACAAAAGTTTTGACTGAGTTTTCAAATATGGGATTCACAACTCAGTTTTAGGACTTGTATCAGTATATGCAGAAGCCTCTCACCTCAAAGGTCGTTGATCAGCTGCGAGGAGCTCAGCGTATTTTCCCCTTGAGATGATCTCCTTGTTGAAGCCAATCTTTTCATATAGTTTGCCCAAGTTAAACTTCCCTGCAAACAGCCGTTTAAAGGAACAGATATTAACAAACAAACAGGTATCATTTAGCAACATGAAAGGTTTATTTATTTATTTATTTTTTCCCTTGTGTGATTCGTTTAGTCTTAACGTTATGAACACAAAAGAAATCAGGATTGTCCAAACTATTTTTTATTTTCTCCTCCCTCAGGTGCCCGTTTCTGCTCCTTGTCACAAGATATTATTAACATTATTACACAAAATAAAAGAAAGGACAGTCCCTAAACGTAAATATTTTGTTTTTACCAAACTCAAATTATTTGACCCTGAGAGATTTATGTTTTATAGTTCACCTGTAACCACTCCAATAGAACCAGTTAAGGTTAAACTTTCTGCAACAATAGCCCCTGCTGCCATTGCCATATAGTACCCTCCACTTGCAGCCACATCGGACATTGAAGCAATCACAGGCTTTTTTTGGGCCAAAAGCCGGATTTCCCTCCACATTCTGGATGTGATTGAAAATAGAAAAGGAAATTAATAGGTAACCTTTATAATTTATTTCCCTTTTCCAAGCAAAAAATAACCAAGGATCACATCATGTAAAATTTTAGAACTTTTAAATAACATACACATTCAAATATTCACATTGGAAGCAAGATGCAAGAATGTTCACTGTTTCCTAATCTCTAATACATATAACTTAAATTAGAATTACAGATATTAATTTCTGAATGATCCAAATTATAAATATTAATATTTGCATGCCTACTACAGTAAAACACTGTTAGTTCATAATTGTATCACCACAGTTGTCAACTTAAGGTTCAAAATGTGAATAAAAGCCTTCCTGGAGTTGAAGGTTCGATATAAATTCTCAAAATCAATCACAAACGACAAAATTGTATAGAATAAACAAACTACAAATAAAAACAATTTATTTAATTTTTCAGCATTAAATAATAATGTGGCTAATCAGGTACTTGAACTTTTACTATATGATCCTTATTTTTTAAGGTATACAGTTCTTATAACATATATCATATATAAAAGAAAGAGAAATGTTCACACATTAATTTGATGGCAGAAGTATTTGAGATAATTGTCTTCAAAATACAATGAGAACTAAGCAGACCGTATCTGGATTACTGTTAGGCTCCATCTTCTGGTGTTTTATAATGGGTAAAGAGGAAGAACACATAAAACACTTGAACAATGCAAGGAAGAGATGGAGAGCAAAAAAGTGACAAGGGGAGGGAAGGAGGGAGAAGAAAAAATTATGGAACCTATAAGGGATGTAGAGAGCAAAAAAAAGAACTGGAAATTACAAGATGTGAATGGTATTCCAGGCTCCACTGTTATACATGCAAGTTAGCCATTTAATACCCTGATTTATCCAAAGCATATTGATAGACAATTTAATATACTTTTGTTAACAGCAAACCAAATTATTCCTCAGTCAGTCTTGGAGAAAGGAAGGAGTATAGGCAGAGAGGAAACACTGGGACCAAGGAAGAACAACTGATCCACTTAACCACTTCCGCAGTGAATCAATGACTAATATTAAATCTCTCTTCCCATTTGAAAGTTTGAAACTTGGAATTAGTTTATTAACAAGAATAGCAACTTTATGAATTTAAGTTTTCACTAAACAACTTGGCACTTAAGGAATGGTGTAGAACACTTACAAGTCAGAGGCAAGGGCATCACCTCCAGGGCTGTCAATCCGAATAATAACAGCTTTATATCTTTTCACATCTAGAGAAAATCAGAAAAAGATTTGAGTGACAAGGAAAAGCATAGAAAATAATGATACTATAATAGCATTTCAAGAACAGTAAAGTATGGCCACCAAAGTTGCAAAATGCTAGTAAACAGAATCGACTAATAGCTCAGAAAATGGTTTTGAGCATTCTTTCCTATTTATTTATTCCCTTATTAAATAATGAGAAGAAACAGTTCTGAACATGTCAGTTAAAAACCGGTATTTAACCTTCGTTTCTTTTTGTTCATTTCCGTACCTTTATATGCCAACAGAAAATTACAGTAATACATGGTATAAACAGAACATTCTCATCTCCAACAGAATTTAACACCTTCCCTGAACTGAGATCTCAATAAACAAGATATCTATTTCAAACTGTTGCAGTCTGTTATAGATGCATTTGTGGGCAGAAATCACATGGGGCGTGTAGCACGTGGAGTGCAGGAATAATGATGCATCGTTGGATTTCTGATTTTATTTCTTTTTAGCCTGAGTTAGTGTCAGCTGGTTTCAGAATTCCTGATTTGTTTAGGAGCTTCTTATTAGAATAGGAAGAACTTAATGTAAGTCTCGACTGTATAAGGGGCATACTTCACTAAATAAAATTTAAGCAAGATTATAATTCAGTAAAGACGTTAGACTCACTCCTATCGAATCTTGAGGTAGAGAAATTTCTCTGAAAGTTGTAATTCACACAACACAGGCAGAAATAAGAACAACGGCAAGGCTAAGGCTTTGCCTTTGGAAGACTTTGTCCTAAATAGACCTGTCAAGTGATCCTACACTAGGGTTCATAACACAGTCCTTTTCAGGAACAACCAAACAACTTTGGACATGAGGAAATTGTGCAAAAAATGAACAAAAGAACGAGATACTCTTACAATTTTGGATTAATGAAAAGCCATTCACAGGTTCAAGTAAATACCTCTTACTTGACGAATCTTCTCAATGAATTGCTCCCCGATGATGCCAGAACCTGCTGAACTTAAAGGACTCCGCACACGACTAATGCTCCCTGAGGCTCTAATCACAGCTATTTGGTCCTTACCAGCAGTTAAACCAAGTGTCCAATTCCTAACTCGCGAATACTTTCTGGGCATGCAATGGAAGGACATTAGGTGTGAACACATAAGCACGAGAGAGAGACACAATTTTCTTGTACAAACAAATTTATCCATGAAACAAGTACTAACAGATATTAAGGTGTACTTAGAAGAAGATTCACATGTAACTATTGTTGGAAACTAAAGAATGAAATCACTTATAACCTTTTTCATATATAAATTAGTCAACATTCAAGTTTTTTGTACGGGGAAAGTGCAGCATACAGCAAGTGCATATCCTTAATAGTTTTGAGTAAGTTTTTAGCATTTAGGTAAAAAAAAAAGAAATAAGCTAATCTGAGATAATGATTGGATAAGTCAGCCACTAACCCATAAAGCACAACGAATAAAGAAGAATTATCATTACATTCTGCTTCTCCTTTTTTTTTTTACACGAGAGCTATCTTACACATATAATTTATTCAGCTTAGTAGTTGCATATGAAATGACAGCTTCAAGAAAATAATATGCCAACACAGACACGAAAGGGTAATTTAACACAAATTGAAGAAAAATTGACCACCTGTAATCAACTGTAGGAAGAATCTTATCCTTTTCGACGCCGAGTTTATCTTTCAACATGGAGACAACCTGCAGGTTTATATACCAATGAGACATATCCAAAATATTTGTGGCATACACACAAAATAGCAAAAGTGATACCACTTGAAAATGCAATTTTAAGGCACTGTATTCAAGTCTCTATTTTTATTGGAAAATGTCTACAAGACGACAACAAACACTTTCAAAGGAGCAACCCGCAATTGGCATTGTCAGAAATTCAAATGAAAGTAAAATGGAATTTTGGGACTTATTACCAGGGATTGTGAACTAACCTTGTAGCATTAAAAGGAAAAAACCAATACCATGAGGGGGAAAAAAAATTGCAGTAGAAAATGACAATAGCAGATACTGATTTCAAAATGCCTAAGTTTAAATAAAACTGAAAAAAGAATAACTACCTCATCATCATAATGTATATCTGTTATAAAGCCCTCTTCTTTCAGCCTTTCTACTTTATAGACTCCTTCATTGATGAAGTTCTCCATTTCTTCTCTCTTTTTTCCTACACATTATAAACAGACCAATAATAGTTTTACTACTATAAGACTGAGGAAAACTCCAATATAAAAAAAAGAACCTTTTGTGGAAGCAATGTTATCCAGCCAATTCCCATAGATATTATCAAGCAATGTTGTTAGCATCTCACAATTTTCTTCAGACATGGTTTTCCGCAAAAGTTGATCTCCAGCACTTTTGTATTTACCAATCCTTTGAACTTCTGGGTCAATTCCTACATTCTCAAGAACTCCTGAAAAAATTGGAGAAAAAAAAAATCAATGAAGCCCAATCACAAGCATTTAGAATTTTCAAGTTACATCCATTTTATTCACAAACAATTTCTGACATATTAAAATTGAAAGGAATTTCTCTATATATGATCATCTTATTCATAACCGTTGTGAAAAAATTGTAATAAAAGACAGCAAAGACAGCGAAGGTCATGCAATACATTTGAATACTTATTTCCATTTGAAGGCTTGTACTAACCTTTGTGGACTTAGAATTTGTATGATTAAAAAAAAGGAGAAAAATTTCTCAAAAAAGGTGAAAATTTTCTCACCTGTTCTAAAATGTTAGTGCTAACTTTTGAAGGCTTGTACTAACTATTTGTGCACTTAGACTGTATTATAAATATCCTAAAATGTGTTGCAAATTACACCCTAGTAAATTAAAATCTGAAAATATAATGGTCTAATACCTTGGAACATTACTAGACTAACCTCGAAGAAACGATGCTTGAACTGTCAATCCATATAAAGAAAAATAAGCACTTGGAGGAACGTATATCTCATTGCAGGCACAAGCAAGATAATACTCTTTCTCTCTACAGGCAGGAATATAACAAACAACGAATTTTCCTGCAAAAACCACAGTAAAAATTGATAGTCATAATCCATGCTTTAGATAAAAGTCCCCAACAATTCAGCAACTCAGTATCAAATCCTCAAATGAAAATCAATCAGCAATATACAAATAAGGATAAAATGTTCTCAAAATCCAGTCACTTCCAAAATAAGTTGATTCAGCTATAAAATTTAACAAAGGATATAAGGAACTCTAGAAAGTACAGTAAGACATAAGATTTTATAGTCTAAGAAACAATTTATTTCGACCCGACCTGATTTCTTGAAATTTAAAATGTATCTCCGAATCTCTTCAACTTTACCCCATCCGCAATTCAATGTCTCAATGTGGAGATAAACACCAGAAATACGAGGATCATAAGCAGCTTTTACAAAATTCTCACAAATTTGAGGTAAAGATAGTCCTGAAGAGAAACGGCTCTTCAGCTGATCAGATATCTGAACATCACACACAAGGATCGAAATTTCAATTCAGTAAAAAAAAAAAAACTAAATCAAATTCAAAATTCATATAACAATACTATCAAATTGAGAGAAAGAGAGAACAAGAAAACCTGGCCGCGCAATTTCATAGTCAGAACACTGCCTTTACGAACGCGTTCCCAAGGGAATGCAATCAACATACGAAACTTAACAAGAAAACGCTTCCAAGCTCCGAATTCTTTAAACTCAAATTCTCCAGTCGGATAATCCTCTTCAACTCTCTTAACACTTCCGTCTTCAGAGTCGGATTCTTTCTTCTCCGCCGCTTCATTGATTTCATCTGTGTTAGTATCGGAGGAAGACTCAAAAGCCCGGGCAGATAAATTTCTGCAGCGAGGAATCGGGGAAGGGAAGGAATGGAGAAGAGTAGAATTGGAGAGATGAGCATGGAGGTGGTTGACGGAGGAACTCGCTGAGGATTGAGGAGGAAAGAGAGAAGAAGAGAGGTGGAAATGAGGTTTAGAGATGACGGAAGTGATGGTTCGACGATAGAGGATTGGAGTGAAATGAGGAGAGTGAAAGAGCAGTAACTTCGACATTGTAAGAGATAAAGAGAAAGCTTAACTGTTTCTGCTTCTCTCTCGCAGAGAGTGGCCAGAATAGTGTGAAGATGAGTGACGAGGTATAGTTTCATCCACGTCATCACACTTTTGGGCATCGCGCTCTGCCACGTACAGATTATACGCGAATAGCGTATTTGGACCCTCTACTACTAGCGATTTCTCCGTTCATGAAAAAACGGCGCGTGGAGTGCGAACAGATGGAGTGTGCGTGGATAATAACATGGATCAAAATGACCTTGTTTTGGCTACTTAATTTCTTTACTCCTCTTTCAGGCATTTTAACAAACACTTTCGGTGCACCCGAAATTCTTTAACCGAACCCTTTCTTTAACTCAACAAAGATATGTTTATGATGCCGATTGAAGTTTGATTATGCTTTATATTCCATCAATACAATATAGAGCAGTTCCAACAAATTATCGTCAAAGGTAGGCATTTCAGCATCACCTTCTGGCATCCTCTTCAATGCTCAGTCCAAGCTTCAACATCATATGGATTAATTTATGTAGCCATGTTATTTTTAAACCACTTTTAGACATTTCATCAAATACCTGAAATGCATATGCCTCAAACATGCTGAGGTTGAAGAACATCAGACAGGCACCCCGCACGTGAAGCTATGATCTGCAATTCTAGGGTCTTATACATGTTTTCAGGAATTTTACTTAACCCAGATATTTATGTGGCAAATATTTTGATAATGAAATCGAATTTGTTGACAAAAATGATTGAATTTTCAGAGCCCACTGTGAAATTAAAGCAAGTATCATTTCTTCTTTTGAAATGGTACTATTGTTTGAAGAAAGGAAACTACAGGGAAAGGAAAGAAATGGAAAAGAAATGAAGCGAACTGTATTTCTTTTCCACTGTTTAAATCATTAAATTTTTTATGAAAGAGATAAAGGGAAATTAAATATTTTTCTCTATCATTTCCTTATCCATATATAAAAGAAAAGGAAACTTTAAAAAAATATATATAAAAAAGAAAAAGAAACTTAAATAAGATTCTCCCTTTTTTCCGATTTGGAGAGAATTGAAGAGAAATTAATAATAGCTTATTTTTCCAATGACCTTCCCATTCCTTTCTTTTCCTTCTCTTAATTTTTTCCAAACAACGGAACTTTTTAAAAATTTCCTTTCCTTTACCTCCATCAAGCAATAGAGAAATAGAGATTCTAAGTGAGGCACGAAGCAACAATATCCCCACATTAGTAATAAGCAAAAACAGCAAGGCTAGTTGAACTTGAACATAATAATGTAGGGAGAGGAAATGCTTTTTAGTTTGTCAAAGTAGGTTAAGAACTCATCTTGTAGAATGAGATGAACGACATATGTCGTTTAGTATTGTCATGATCTGCAGGAACTGGACCTGAGTAAAAGCTTTAAGGTTAGCGGTTGTTCCCACTATGCATTAGTTCATGGTTGTCCTTTTCGAACTAAGTATAAATGGTTGAACATCATATAGTGACGGAGCTCTTCAATATTTGATTGGATTTTGCCGAAAATTATACATTTTGAATCTGTTTGTTTGTATTAAGGTGCAATAGATCGTGCTTTGTAGATTAAAATGAGCTACAAACTACTTTGATAGGTTGCTTCTTTTTTACTTAAGAATTCACTTTATAAGATTTTATGCGTTCTAGATGTTTGATGCAATGCTTAGAAGAAGAGTAAAGGCACTAAGGAACCAAAACCACGTCATTTTGATAATTGGAACTCCACCCTCCCTTCATTTGTTTGCACTCCACACACCATTTTCTCATAGACAGAGGGTGCTCGTGTCCATCAAATGAATTGTTCGAAAGTCTAATAATGTCATTAGTTAGTTCAAGGGGCTAATGTATAAATCATTGGTAGTACAGGGGTCCGAATGTGTTATTGGTCACAGATTATAATATACATGTAACACCCCAAATCCGCCTTACGAATAAGACAAACTGAGGTGTCACAGCGCCGTTTGCTCACTATTATATCTCTTAAATAAATTAAAACACAAAGCTATTACATAATCTCACTCATATACATGCCAATTATATTGAATAAAAACAAATACCAAAAAGATTACTTGTCTGGGAACCTTCATTGCTCTTGCTGCTCCTCCAAATCGTCTACTAACGGACCTGCGAGTTACAGAAAATAACTCGCTGAGCAACTCCATGCTCAGTGGGTACATATATAATTTTTGCAAATAAAATAAAACATTGGCTTTTTAAGCCAGTTGACAAATTCGTTTCGTGTAAACCTCTTTGTATATATTTTAAAAC
>CATIWJ010085205.1:0-10656 GCA_949640765.1 Croton laevigatus | reverse complement strand
CCAAAATCATCCCAACCCCACCGGCTTTACGCACAGCCAAGCTTTTTTCAGCTCCATGGGTTATCGGATCAGCATCACAAATTACAACTTTGCCACGCACAATCTCTGGTTTAAGATCCTGATGAAGAGTCTGGTTTAAGCGTATTGCACAGAAGTTACTGTAACTATGTTTTTCATTCTGATAAACCAAACTGAAAGATGCATTTCCCATTCTTGGTCCGGTATAAAGAGAAAATCCTCGGAAAACTTTTCCGTTACCGAGCACCACAAAAGCAGGAAAGGTCCGGTCTATACTTCCGGCACCGACGGATAAAATCCACGGATCTATGTTTGTTATTGTGGATTTGTTGGGTCCGTTATTCCCAGCTGAATTAGAAAAGAATATTCCGCTGAGGGTTGCCTTAAATGCGCCCCAACTAGTCGGTGAAAGATAGTATTGTGTTGGAGTTATTGTATTCGTAGACAGAGTATTCAATGACATAGAAATAATATCAACTCCATCTTGAATAGCTCTTTCTATTCCGGCAAGAATATCGGCTCCGTTACAATGTTCATTGCTGCAAACCTTGTAACATGATATTCTTGCATAAACTGCCATTCCACGAGCTGTGCCTTTTGCATAACCAAACAAGCTTGCATCTTTTACCGGAGACCCCGCAGCAGTACTTGCTGTGTGTGTTCCATGTCCGACGAAGTCTCGAGGTGTTTCTGTGTCTTTCAACCCCAACATTTTCTTGCTTGCTTTTGTAAAATCATAAGCACCTATTAATTTTTTATTGCAGAGTTTTTTACCATTGAAATCTGGAGTGTTGATGCATTTCCCTTTCCAACGTTTTGGGATTGCCGGTAAGCCAGTGTCGTCAAAGCTTTTGGATTCCGGCCATATGCCGGAGTCAACAACTCCGATAATAATATTCTGAGCAGCTTTTTCGATATCTTTAAAATTATGAAAGCGACTGTTTTCATGTAAGGCGAAATTGGAATTAAGACCAAGAAATTGGGGAGTGTGAGTTGTTTGAATTGAGTGAACTCTATCTTCCATCACGTGAAGGACGTGTTCGTGTTTTCTAAGAGATTCGGCTCCTTCGGGGTGGAGATAGGCCGCGAAGCCGTGGTATGCGGTGGTATAGGTGTAGAGAATGCAGTCCGAAGTGGAGGTGAGGGATTGGTACCATTCATGGTGAGTGGAATATGTTTCAGGTTTGGATTTGTGATTCATATGAATAATGTAAGTTTGTTTGGAAGAAGTAGTCGCAGAGATTAGTGTGGAAAGAGTTGAAAGGTGGAGAAGAAGAAAAAGAAGAAGAAGAGTTAGGAAGCTAAAGTCTGCTGCCATGGAAGAAGGTTGTTTTTAGTTTATGTTACATGTGTTCTTGTCCTGGTTCATAACTATGGATTTATAGCCAAAAGTTCTATACAATCTTAAAAATTAAGGGCAGGGGTACAGTTCTTTAAGCAGATAACACAAATGGTTATAATTTTTTTTCCCTCAAAATATCTGTTAAATTGTCTATATTAAGTCCTTAAATAAAAAATAGGGGATTGTAATTTGTGATTTCTCTCTTATAAGGTATATGACTCCAAATTCAACTTTATATAGTTTTTATCCCACTTTCTTTTTACTCTATAAATTATTTAGCATATAATTTTGTTTGGTTTTATCTATTTTATTTTTTAAGAATTGTGTTTCATTTTATCTATTTTACTTCTTAAAAGTATAGTATTCCAACTTTCTTACATGATGAAATTAACTTCTTCTTTTTTTTTAATATAGATACTCTACTCTAGCCTATACTAGGGGTAATTGGGAAAAGAGATTGGGATAAGCCTCGAATTCAAAATTTTCAGTCCTAGGAAATAAGTGTCTTATCACTAGACTACCTTCTTGGGCTTACGTGATGAAATTAACTTTATGAGCTAAACATTAGAAAGTATAATTATCAAGTAAAAAATGATGAAATTACTTTTTCGTTCCTCTATCTAAAAATAATTAAATTAAATTTATGAATCTTATCGTTTCTTTAAATATAAAAAAAATTATTTTTAAAAAGTAGGTTGTAACACTAAATTAAAAATTAAAAATTATACTTATTGGAAATAAGTTTACTTTAAATGCACTTTTTGAAAAATATATTTTTGATAAATTGAGCGGATTGAATCAAATAACATACGCCTAAGTAAGAGAATTAGACTAACTAAAGGAATTATGTTTGAGATGTTTTTATTTTGTAGATTTTTTACCCACTTCCAACAAATTCTAGATCTCCATTAAAAGTACATTCTTAATATCATAATTAGAGTTGAGATTTTTTTTTTGATAAAGAATAAAAATATTCTTGTCGTAATTTTACTACGAGAGAAATGAATCAGTATTACAGCAATTGTCGGGAAGACTGCCTACCCAGAAACTGTAAAACAGATTACTAAAGCCTATCTAGATATTTGAGACAAGTAGAAAATTACAAGGACTAAAATAATTAGAGTTGAGATTATATAAAGATTAAGGTATTATAAAGAAATTATATAAAGATTGAAGTCCAATTAAATATAATTGTCAAAAGAAAGTCTATTAAAATATATTCTTCAACATGTCAAAAAAAAAAAATACTATCTCCGTTTCAATATTAATGAGACTTTAGGGCAAATTGTTCCTAAATAAGTGAGACTTTTGATATTTTTGATTGAAGTACGACGATTTTGCCTTTTGTCTTGTAGTGGATATAATTTATTTTTAGTGCATGTGGGGTCCATTTTTATAATGAATGGATGTGAGTTGATTACTTTTTAGGGTAAAATAAGAAGAAATTTATAAAAAAAAATAAGGTTGAATAATAAAAGTCTCAATAATTTTAGAACGGATACCTCTAATTTTTTGGATTCTTTACATTTTTCTTTTTGGGTATGTTTTTGGATTGTTTATATTTTTATTTATAGTAAATTTTATAATTATTTATTATTATTTTTTTGTTGATATTGGTGAAAAATTAAATTTTTTAAAAAATTAGTAATTATTTATTATTATTTTTGTTTTGATATTGATAAAAAATTGATTTTATTGGTATCAGTAAAAAATAAATTTAAAAAAAATGAAATAATGGGATAAGTATATATTGCTCAACAAATCTACATCAAACCATGTGTTCAAACGCTGTTTAGTACAATTATTTTGTTTAAATCAACATCAAATCAACTAGTACAACTACTTGTTTAAATGATGATTCGACATCAATCATAAGGAATGAAAGAAGGACAAGACATCACCTGCCAAGTGCATAGGGAATGAGTGGTTCCATTTTTTTTTAGTTCACTTTATTTGTCCACCAACAAAGCAGTAGTACTATGTATTTTTTCGATCATTAAGAGAATAGGTAAAGGTAAAGGTAAAGGTAAAGGTAAAGGTATGTCAAATATAATTTGATTAGAATTTTGTATTGTAAATTAAATATAAATTAATAAATTATTGTTAAATTTATAATTATATAAAATTTATAATGTGAAATTAATTTTTATAATAAAATTGATTTTAAAATTTGATATAAACAATCTATCATATGAGTGAAAGAAAAAAATAAAAATCATATTTATCTCGTATTCTCACTACAAGACATGTATAAATGACCTTCCATAATATGCAAACGGTAATCCTTCCTTAAATTAACCACATGTTGGTATGAGAGGGAAATCCATAAAAAGTGCTCTAAAATAGTGTAATTTTAAATTATTCTTTTTGTATTTCCAAATTACTTCTCCTAAGTCATTGATTTTAATTGTTTAAATTATTTTATAGAGGATTAAAGGTTAAAAATCAAAATTCAAATGTTCGTAACAATAGAATTGATTTAGTAGGTTGTGAAAGTAATTGAAATAATATATTACTTCTTATTAATTCTAAATTACTCTATTTTTATTTTATATTATTCTAAATTATTTGAAATAATATATTTAAAAAAAAAAGAATTGAAATAATATATTTACTATTTCTAAATTATAAATGAAATATATTTAAGACAGGATTTTCGAAATCAAATGTTGAACTTTATAATAAATTAACAACCAATTTTTATAGTAAATTGTAATATTTTTAATGAATAATTCCTTTAAAATTCTAATTAAATTGGTTCGTATATTATAAAATTAAACAAGGTAAAGTTATTTAACCCAAGGGGTTGACCTAGTGGTGAGGTAAGTCACCAAAGACCAATAGGTCCTGGGTTCAAATCTTGGGGGTAACTAAAGGGGAAAAAAAAAGGTAAAGCTATTTAATATAATACTTCAGTCTTTTTTTAACACAAAAATCAAATTCAATATGCTTGGTAATCTTTAATATGAAAAGATGACTTGTCAATGTGAAAAACAAGGCAGTTTGAACTGAATGAGAATCCTAGGAAGACACAATTTGTAATAGATTTTCTACAATTTTCCTTAATCTGAATAACTATGATCTTTTAATTGAAATCAAAATAAGAATATAAAAATGAAGACTCGCACCTGGATTAGACTTTCAATATCTCAACACTGTATTATTAGCAGACATAAATTTTGAATATAATCAAGAAAAGAGAAATTCAAATGGGTTATATTTTTCAACAATGGAGTTGGGAATCGCAAAAACTAGAGCTGTAAACGAATTGTGTAGCGGATTGTAGTTTGCGATTTGCAATTATCTATATTTTTTTTTCCAAAATATTTGTTGAATTATTTATATTAAGTTTTGAAATCAAAAGTAGCAGATTGTAGTTTGCGATTTGCCTTTTATATGATTTCAACTGTATATAGTTTTGGTCAAATTTATTGAATAGCAATAAAAGATAGTTCATTATTTTACAATATAGATAATTTAACATATGATTTTGTTTCGTTTTATCTATTTTACTTTCTAGAAAGAATATATTCTAACTTTCTTCAATAATAAAATTAACTTTCTGAGCTAAATATTAGAAAGTACAACTCTCGAGTAAAAAATAAAAAAATTGCTTTTTCACTACTCTGTCAAAAAATAATTAAATTAAATTTATGAATCTTATCATCTCTTAAAATATAAAATAAATTTATTTTTAAAAAGTAGGTTGTAACACCAAATTAACAATTTAAAATTATACTTATTTCCAATAAAGTTTAATTTAAATGCATTTTTTGAAAAATATAATTTTGGTAAATTGAGCGAATTGAATCAAACCACGTACGCTTAACTAAGAGAATTAGAATAGTTAAAGGAATTATGTTTGAGTTATTTTTATTTTGTAGATTTTTTACCCACTTCCAACAAATTCTAGATCCCCATTAAAAGTACATCCTTAATATCATAATTAGAGTTGAGATTATATAAAGATTAAAGTATTATAAAGAAATTATATAAAGATTGAAGTCTTTTTTTTTTTGG
Source organism: Croton laevigatus (assembly GCA_949640765.1). Classification (NCBI taxonomy): domain Eukaryota; kingdom Viridiplantae; phylum Streptophyta; class Magnoliopsida; order Malpighiales; family Euphorbiaceae; genus Croton; species Croton laevigatus. The sequence continues at coordinate 5,276 of CATIWJ010085205.1, read as the reverse complement.
TTACAAAGATTGAAGTCTAATTAAATATAATTGTCAAAAGAAAGTCTATTAAAATATGTTCTTCAACATGTCAAAAAATGTATATATTCTTCAACAAATCAACATCAACCACGTGTTCAAACATTGTTTAGAACAATTATTTGTTTAAATCAACATCAAATCAACTAGCACAATTATTTGTTTAAATAATGATCCGACATCAATCATAAGATATAAAAGAAAGACAAGACATTAGTTGCCAAATAGATAAGGAATGAGTGGTTTCATTTTTCTAGTTCACTTTATGTGTCCATTAGCAAAGTGGTAGTACTATGTATTTTTTGGATCATTTGCAGAATATGCAAATGGTGTGCCCTACTTAAATTAACCACATGTTGGTTTGAGTGATCAAATAGTGTAATTTTAAATTATTCATTTTGTATTTTCAAAATAGTGTAATTTTAAATTGAAAAATTTATAATTTTCTCCCTATGTTTTATCAATTTTTACATTTTGCTTCTTTTTTTTTTAGACAAAAATATCCCTCATTTATTTTTTCGTCGACAATAACCTCCTTTTGTCAATTTTTTCTGTTAAAATAACAGTTGAATGAGTACAATGTAATTTTTCGAGTCATTTTGAAAAATCTCAAAAAAATAAATGACTGTTTTTGTAGCTTTTCTTCTTTCTTAACATTCTACCATCACCTTCATCCCACAACCACCTCCGTCTATCGCCACCTCCATCCCACAACCACTGCACCACCTTCGTTCAGTTTCGTTCCGGTCGCATTACAAACCCATCAACCGAATTCCCATAGATCGAAGCTGCCCCTATCTCAACTTTCACAGTCGGTATATTTGTCGGAGGAAAGAGAAAAGAGAAAGTGGCCTACCAGTCGCCCATTGCCGAAAATGGTGTTTCCAGGCCACAATTCTTACATCAAACGACAAATCTCATTGAGGGGAATCCGAATCTGTTACCATTTTTGTCGGATGATGGTCAGAAGATGCCGAAAATTGGGTCGAAAGTGATTTGCTTTCATATTCATTTGAAACACGACCCACCGGCAATCTCCTCTTTGGCAATAGATCGGCCACAAGGCCGGTACCAATTGAAAGATCTCTTCATAAGGAGTCGACCGATGTCCTCACTTCCAACGTCTGCCCATCGTTGATGCCGAAAAATAGATCGAAAAGGTGAATAGTAATGAACAGTGCCGGCGAGAGGTTGAAAATGAAAAACTAGCAAATCAGTCCTTCATTTATTCATCATTTTCAAAAAGGTCTATAAAATTACCATTTTAACAGAAAAAATAGACAGAATGACGTTTTTGTCAATGAAAATATAAAGCAGGGATATTTTTGTCCCAAAAAAAAAAAAACAAGGAGGAAAATGTAGAAATAGGTAAAACATAGGGAGGAAATTATAAATTTCTCTTTTAAATTTACTTATCCTTAGAATTTTTTATTTGCTTCCCTTGTTCTCTCTGAATAAATTCTTGTTAGAATATCTTGGCGGTTGCTTAGAGCACCTCTAATTCTAATTTGAATAGTAACTGATGTATCACATAAAATAGAAGGTATAAACGGTTATGTGACTAAATATTTATTTATAGAGATTTACATTAAAAAAAATTATCTCCAATGAAACATCTTCTATCTTATATTTTCTCTTCTTTTTTGGATTTACAATTTACTATGAAACAAAACAAATAACAATATTAATTTGGACATTGTTAGCAAACTTTTTATTTCTGGAGAGTCTGCTAAACAATATCTATTGACACGTCAACTTGACTATGAAATAGACATTTGCATTAAAGACAATTTCTTTCTATGACGTGGCAAGTGGATTAAAGCAATCCACTTTTATATTTAAGATGCTCTTAGGATTTAGGATTATTCTCCATCAAAGATGGAACTAAATAAACCTTTCATTTTCTCAGTTTATCGTTGAATTCATTGAATTTCTTTTTTTATCTTAATTTTTAGTGTTTGATTTGTTTCAGAAATTTGTTATTTCCTCCAAGTTAAACGTAATTACAAATTTACAATAACTCATTTCCCGTAACATTACACTGTCCATCGAAATTGTTCTTGCTAATGTTAAAAAAAGGAAAAAATGGTTCTTGCTAATCCACTAACTCTATGGTGAGATATGTGAAGCATAGGATGACTGAATGATTTAGTACAAAATGCTCTTTGACGTAACAAAATGATGAGAAGAAAAGAGTTTTGAATGCTTCTTATTTTCAGAATTTCGATCATGGAAATGGATGGACTGAGCCTGATAATCTTCCTCGTTCTTTCTCTGCTAGATATGATCCTTCAAGATTAGTTTTTGTTTTGCAAAAGAATTCTATAGTCATGGAAATTGTCAAGCTCGAGCTCGGCTTGGGTTCGGATTGATAAGCTCAAATGCATCGTGTATAAGCTCGAGTTCGAGCTCTTGCGAATAAGCCAAGCACACAAACAGGTTCAATAACACAGGATTGCGGCCAAGTTCAACTTGTTTATTATTTGAGCTCGAAAGTTCAACTCATTTATATTTTGAGCTGAATTCGAATGACGTTATACCGAACCTGACCTCAAAATGCTCATTTACAGCCCTAGCAAATACTTCTCTTGCTTGAGACTTGCCATTTAACATATAAACTCGAGTGTATCTAGAAAAATCATCTACAATTGTCAAGAAAAACTTGTGATTATGAACAGATGAAAATGGATCTAAAGAACAACATGAATGAGATCAACAGGTTCATTTGAATTAGAAAGACTAACAGGACATGTTTCAAGCTTTTGCTTAGCAAAATCACAACTTTCACAGTTGATAACATCGCGAACTATAAAGAATGAAGCTTAGGATTAGATGGATGTTCAAATCTATAATGCCAATAATTGAAATCGGCAGAAGCAGAAAAAATTCTATAAGAATTTGAAGTATTCGGAGAACTAATGACAGGATCTGCCATTGCCAGAAGCCTTCATGAATCATAATTCTCAGTGGTAACAATCATCCAGTATGTTGTTAGATCCTGAATGGAACAATGAGAATGGAAGCAATGAAAAAAAAAAAAAAATATTAGTGTTCTTCGTCGTCTTTTTGACTATTACAATCTGAACCTAAATCGAATGACTATTTACCCTGTCTCACTAACCCCCACTTTGGAAAAAATAAATTAAGATTTTAAAATTCATTTGTAAATGAATTCCTTATAAAATTCATTTGCAAATGAATTTAATGTGTTTGAAATGAATAATTTTAATCAAAGCTTTTTTCCAATGATGAAAAAGTGGATTTACAAATGAATTCCACAAAATTTTGTCGAATTCATTTGTTTTAAAGCGGCTACTTAAAATCACTATCATGCATTTTTAAAGGTTAGAAATATCAATACCTCTAAATTCTTTCTTGTAAGGGAGAAATAGGCCATTCTGTTCAATCAATGATGTTGCTTGAAGACTTCTTTTTAACCCCACACCAGAGTTTCACATTACTCGTCGGCTAAAAACCATAATATGAAACCGTGGAAGACATCATTGAGGGAAGCAGCTGTGAATCCTGAGGGATCAGTCTCCGTAGATGATGTTGGGCGTATTCCAAAAGATTTTTCTCATTTCAAATTATCAGTGAGATATTTGTACAACCTATTTAGGAGAGTGACCAGGGAACCCAGCTGGGGATTGGTATCCAGACCATTATTAAAAGTGTCCCAACGAACTCTTTGTATTTCACGGTTAAAATGATTATAGCTAAGAACATGTATGTTCCTGCTTCGGAATCCAGAAACATCCGCATTTCGGAGAACTTGATACCAAGGAGAGGAAGTTATTAGTGATTGACTATGGTTATTCTGCTCATTTTCCTCTTCATAAGCAAAATGGATACCTACCCTTTTAACCTGAATATCAGGAGGCATACCTACCATAACAGAAACTTCATTTCCATCTTCCAATTCATCTACGAATTTCCAATGGCTGAACCATAGGTGACATGAATGGTCTGCAGGGATCTCATAGAAAGTTGGGCTGTAATTCCATACTAAGCCATTGGTTCTGTTGCTGATATTAATGAAAGGAATACCAAATATCGTATATTGTGGAATTGAGTATGTGGATTCACTAAATGCATATACCACACACAAATTCAATCCAATGATTTTGTACCCTTCAAGACGATTTATCCTGAAAGAAAGTGAAAGCCCTTCATTTCGATGGGTGTACCAATTTGGAATCTCACTCCCTGGAATATAAATACTAAATATTCCGCATTCAATCAAAACCTGTGCCATTGAAATCAATATGCAAATGTAAATTTCACTTTTAGTACATTTTGGAGTTGGTAATTGAATGTAATTCTTGTTGGGCTCAATGGAAATTCAAAATTTTTTTGAAAAATATATTACTCCCTTCGTTCACTTTATACTGGCACAACCGTTTTTTCACAAATATTTTGAAAGCAGTTTCACTAACATATTTTATCAATTTATCAATAAAGATGTAGAATAGCAGTAATTATTCTCGATAACTTAATTCTAGGATATATTTGGAATAAATTGAAAAAAATATGTTAGTTAAACTATTTTGTTAGTATTTGTGAAAAAACAGTCGTGCCTATATAAAGTGAACGGAGGAGGGAGTGTGTTTTAACATCCATTTCCAACGTAACCAAAGTTGCCAACAGAGGAAGTGAACATAAAATAAAGAACTTGGGACAGTACCTGGACTGAAGTTGTTCTAAAAGTTCCTGTCAGCGAATTAACCATTTTGGCCTGATGAAAGCTTGGCAAGGATTCCAAATCAAACAAGCCTAATGCATTGATCATTTCCAGATCAATGTTTCTCGGTGGTTGTAATTTGAATTCCCCTTCAACCTCAACTAGATTTTCACAACCATGAGATCTGAAATTCAACTTTCTATGCAAGTTTGGCAAATTTTTAATCCTTTCCAGTGATGTACATTGATTCACATTCAATTCTTTTAGGCTTGACGGGAGTTCTGGAAGAGATTCCAGCCCTCCACAGTGTTCCAGCAGAAGAGAATGGAGCAAGGTTAGGTTCTTAATGCTTTCTGGCAGAGCATGAATAGGATTACCACCAAGATTCAGTTGTTGCAGAGACGGTAATAGGGTAAGGTCATTAGGAATATGATTATCTGACAAATTGCAATTAGCAAGGCTTAGAGTTACCAAAGACCTTGGTAAAGAAGAGAATGAAAATGACAAGGATTTTGAGCCTTCTCTGGGTGAAAACCAAGAATCTAAGGATTTTAAGCTGAGTTTCCTGCTTTTACCT
>CATIWJ010085178.1:0-38465 GCA_949640765.1 Croton laevigatus | reverse complement strand
AACATCAAGAGGCAACCAACAGATCAACAAATAAAATTAATAATGGAAAAAAACAAACCCTATATTTACATTTAAGTCAATTTATTAAACCATAAACTTACCTAATTCCGGCAGATCACGAGGACCGGCGGTAGCAGGAGCGGCGACGGCGGCGAGGTGGCGGCGTCGGCAGGGCGGGCTGGCGGCACGGCAGGACTGAGCAGGCCCAATTGCTTTCTTCGTTCTCTTCTTGTGTTCCCAATTTCAATTTGCAGCAAGAGCTGCTTCATGATTCTTTTTATTATTTTTTTTGTCCTTTTACCCAAAATGACGTAGTTTTCATTTTAAAAAAATTATTTTTTTAATCAAAAGTTTTGATTAAGTTGTGTGGGTCCCTCTTTCTTTCTTTCCTCTCCCTCTTTCTTTCCTTCTTTGCTTTTTCTTTCCTCCTTCTTCCTCCCGATTCTTTTCTTCAAGCCGGCGCCTCTCCTCTCTGCAAATTCCGGCCAGCACTATCTCTACCTAAAAATTTTTTTCTCAAAAACCATTGGGGCCCAACGCCCCCAATGGACCCCTCTAGCTACGCCCCTGCATATATGTTTGTACTATATGTACTGTATGTACCACCAGAGTTGAAGTTATATTATTCTTCTTCTCCTCCTCCTCCTCCCTCATTTTGATTTTTTGTTTGAATTCTGTTTTTGTTTTGCTTTTTCATTTAGATTTTATATATTTGAATAGATGGTTATATTGATTTTTGGGGAAACACATATGCATATGTACCACTGCCATATGTACTAGTTAGTATATATATATATATATTAGCATATATGGTTCATATGTCATATATGACTCATATGTACTATTTTTTTATGATTCACATATTCATATGATTCAAATGTACAGGCATATATGGTTCATGTATATGACTCATATGTACTAGTATATGTATCATATAGTACATATACGGTACCATATGTTTAGGGATGGGCATAAGGAGAGGCGGGGGCAGTGATACATTTTCTATTCTCATTCCACATATATAATTTATTCTCCATCCCATTTACGTGGATAATTTTTCCCCATCCATTGGAGATCTCCATTTTCGTGGGGTTCTCCAATCTCCATTTCAAATTTTTAAAAATTAATAATATTAATTTTAATTAATTATTGAATCACAAAATATAAAAATAATACTTTTAATTTATATACTATAAACTAATAAATAAAATTTAATTTTTTTTAAATTATTCACTATATCAATTATTATAATATTATTTTAATTCATTTACTATAATATATTAAAATATTATATATTAGCAGGTCTCTATAGAATTAGAGATGGAGATCTCCACGAGATCGGGGATGCAATCCCCACAGGGCGGGGAGTATAAAATCCATTCCCACCCTATTTTCGTTAATGGAGGAAAATCATGCCCCGTTCCAGACCCATGGGGAAAAATAATAGCAATTTCCCTCCCTATTTGGGTCGGGTTCCAACGGGGAATGGGGAATCCCCAACCCATGCCCATATCCCTACATATGTTTCAGTACATATTGTACATATAGCAGTACACATAACTTATTTTATTTCCTTAAATCCTAATTACTATTTTTTATTTCTCTTTTCTTCAAAATTAACAAACATAATAATAATAATAATAATAATAATAATAAGATGTAGAAGGTTAAAATATGATATTTTTTGATAACCGGAGGTGGTGGAAGCTTTTTTTCTGGTCACTGGTGATGGTAACTGCAATAGCAATATTTTTTCTTGTCGATAGCAGCGGTGGTAGGGGAAGGTAAGCGGTGAGCTGTTTGGATAATGATTATTTTATAGGTAGGAAAATATTTTAGAATTTTTGAAATTAGATTTAAGAAAAAGTGATATTTACTACAAATTTTTAAAATTTGTGCTATTATCCCCACCAAATAAATGCAATAATGGTATCCGCATTTCATAATAGCTCACTTCACAGTCCAGAAAAAAGTCCATTGTTAATTAAAATTAGAAATGGACGATCCCATTGAAGAAACTGAATCTTGTTCCGGTCTTGATTGTACTACTATGGATCTTCTCAGCCCATAATACTAACCAGAAACGTTGGAATCTTAGAACGAGAAGCCCAATAAAAAAAAGCCCATTTCGCTAAAGCATCCTAAAGAATAGGACTAAAACGACGTCGGTCCAAGTCTCAAATTTCTTCAATTTTACTGCAACCGGTTATGAAGGTGTGTTAGGGCTAACTAACTTTTCTAATTTTTTGTTCTTACAACTTACAATTCCTCCAATATCAACTCAATCCAGTAGCAATTCCGTCAAAACTTGTCCAAATCGCTGAATTACAACGTCCATTAGTGCATGGAAGCTTCATCGATCCAAATTTAGGGCTTTATTTATTCAAGATCTTTTTGATCAATGGCATACTGGCTCAAAGCTGCAGAAGGTTTGGATCTTATTATTCTCTCCGTTTCCTCTATTTTGTTTATTTCTTCAATTCGCAGTCTGATTTGGTGGTGCAAGAATTTGATCAGCTGTTGTCTCGATATTGAAATGTAGTATTACTGTGATATGAACAGTAGATGTGAATTCATTACTTTGATCAGCAATTGTCTCGATATTGAAATGTGGTATTATTGTGATTTGAACAGTAGATGTGAATTGATTAGTTCTGTATACTTCTGATTAACTCTTCTGAAATTTTCATTCAATTTGGCGAGTTCTGTTTTAGCTACTGTTGTTTGTGCACTGTGGACTGACTTGTACTTCAATCTTTGCAATGTTGCTTGCTTTTTTACTCATTGCGGTTTGAGCTACATTTATTTGAATGCTTTAGCCTTCTTTTTGCTTGTTGAGGAGAAATTCGTGATATTTTACTGGTGTCTTGTTTTCAATCTTGAAACTTGTATATAGCTAACTTACTCGTATCTTATAACTTTATTATTGGCATGATGACATTTCGTAGCTACTGTTTTTATTTCATCTGCTTGGATTTTGTGTTTGGCTCTGAATCCTTTTATCAGTAGCTATATGTGAAAATTAATGTAACTTTATAGCTATCATCTTTTAATTTATAATGCCTAATTTTATTTTCTGTTCTTGTTAGATTTGTTTGAAGTTGTCGATCGAAGGGCAAAGTTGGTTGTTAGTGAATTGGCGGACGAGCAATCTGATCTTCAACCACCAGGCATGGTTCTTACATTGAGTGCCCATAACTCAGATTTTTCTCATATTAAAAATATCTGTCTGATATCTTTATGTTATATGATTTCGATTCTATAGACTGCATGTCTCCCTAGAAGACTAGATATAATTTGTACTCTTATGCTTTGATCATTCAGTTTTAGAGTCAAATGGAATGCTTGTTTCATGTTAGGGTTGTTTGCTGGTATTTGGTGGGAAATTCTATTCCCTAGAGATTTAAAATTGAGGGGATATGATTTTAGTTTCTTGACTTGCAGCCAAATTTCTATTAAACCGTAGTTGTTTTAGTTGTAAACTTATATTTGAATTTATGTTATTACATTCAGATAAGAACGATATTAAAATATTCTTGGAAAAAGAAGGTACTGTAATAAAGCTGGTTTAAAAGTTTATAAATTATGTCATCTTTTGCTTATTGGTTTTTCATTTTCCTTTTGAAAATTTAAAGCTTCTAATGGCCAAGGAGCAAAACCCAGGAGAAGGGAGTCAAAGACAAAGGTATTTAATTGCGTAACTTTACCCATATGATGGGATGTTCATTATTTCAAAGAAATATATTTATGTCACACTAAAATCCAATGAATGATTTAACTCACAATCAGGCTTTTTGCAGGCTAAAAAGAAGCTCTCCTCTAATCAATTGAATAATACAAGTGACTCTGCTGGAGAGTTGAGCAGTAAACAAACTTCACAATCAAGTGTGGCAACTGACAAAGATAGAGAGACTGTTTCAGTTGAAAATGTTGCTACCACCTCTGTTCAGTCAATTCCCCAAACAATCACTGAGCAGCTATCAAATACTGACCAAGATGCCTCCAGCACTATACCATCAGACAGACTAGCTAGTGAAGTTGCCAAACATGATTCTGAACGTGCGGAGGTTCCTCCAACTCCTCCTGTTGACGATGCTGCCACGTCAACTCCAAATGGTGAGTTTCTCAATGAGAAGTTTACTGATGTTCCTATAGAACCTTCTCCTTCCCCATCGCCTTCCAAAGGCATAGAGTTTCCCAATGAGGAGCATCAAGACCATCCAGTTGATGATGGCCAAGATATCAAGCTAAGGGATGCTGATGTTCCTTCAGAGAGTGACCAAGAGATATCTCGTTCAACAATTACGGGCTCTCCTGTTAAAGGTGAAACTCTAGTAAAAGATGGTGGCGTTAAGACAGAACCTCCTGCCAATGAACAGAATCACCAACAGCTTAAAACTGAAGTATCATTGTCTCCTGTCACTGTCAATCAACAGAACCACCAGCAGCTTAAAGCTGAAGGGACATCATCTCCAGTCAATCAACAGAACCAGCAGCAGCTCAAAGCTGAAACTTCACCTAGGAAAATACAGGACCAACTTGATGAGGTAAATTTTTTGGTTCTGGAAGAAGATTGTTTAACACAATTGTTGAGTTCTGGTACTCAAATGTGATTGGTCTCTACACTTTTCTAATTGGTTTCCTTAGTTGTTTTGCAGGCTCAAGGACTGCTTAAGACTGCAATTTCCACTGGTCAGTCAAAAGAGGCACGGTTAGCACGGGTATGCTTCATCATTGCTGCTAGACTATGGCTGGGATTGATTGGCTTACTACCTTCATGTTATCCATTTATTATTTAATTTAAAATCATTGTGTTGTGCTGGCCTTTCCTTCCAAGGCTCAAGGATTTACACCTAGGCTTAGTGTGATTTTAAGTCCTAACCTGCGCTATTCTGGAATGATATGGCTTGTTTGACTTAACAAAATATGTAAGGTATCCTAGTCATTTGGATTTTTGCATCTTCCTGCAACGTGGTAAGACAAGTGATGCTTCCAATAAAGTTAGAATGCTTGAGCCAACAATCCCATCCTCTTCCAAGTAGTTCTATCTATCAGATTTGATTTTGATACCTTAGTGCCATCACTATTCAGGTTTGTGCTGGCCTTTCAACCCGCCTTCAGGAATACAAATCTGAAAATGCACAGTTAGAGGAACTTCTCATTGCAGAGGTGAGATGAGAAACTTTTTTCTGTTATTGTTCCTCGTGGAAATTTTCAAAATTATGTCTGCTCCTGGCAATATGCTGTTGGAATTCCTTAATCTTATACTTCTTTGATAGAGGGAGCTGAGTAGATCATATGAGGCTCGCATCACTCAGCTACAACAAGATTTATCTTTATCAAAAAGTGAAGTGACAAGAGTAGAATCAAATATGGCTGATGCTCTGGCGGCAAAAAATTCCGAAATCGAGACCCTAGTCAATTCTATAGATGCTCTCAAGAAACAGGCTGCTTTGTCTGAAGGAAATCTGGCGTCTCTGCAGGTTTGCTCATTGCTCAGAATAATGATGCAAGTCTCTTTCTTCCCATTTTTAGTAATTGTTTTTGTTGTATAATGATTTTGTTTGTTAAAAACAGAAATTCTCTGCACCTTCTAGAGTAGGTTCAAATAAAAGACTTAATTGCATAATGTTACTTCAATAGTTATATCTTATCCTCTCACTTTCTCATGTTACGTAATGCCAAGATTGTACACTCCTTCTGAGCTAATGTCTTTCTGCCACATTCTCTCTAAACTTAGCTGCTTTTGCTTTGTTATATGAATAACATAAATATTGCCAAGAAACTTTTGGTTTTCTCCTTCCTTGGCAAATGCAATATTACCCTAATTATATTTGTGATTCTAGATGGTTGCTTCCCTTTTTTTTTTTTTTTTACCATGGTTGGTTATTTTCAGGCCAACATGGAATCTATTATGAGAAACAGAGAACTCACAGAGACAAGGATGATGCAGGTAAACTGTATGGTCTATGCTGTCAAAATCTGATATCTTTATCCTTAGTGTGTCCTTTTAAATGCTTGCTTATCTTCAGATTATCAGATTATGAATATGCTTCTTATCAGGCACTAAGGGAGGAATTGGCCTCTGTAGAGCGGAGAGCTGAAGAAGAACGCTCATCGCATCATGCTACCAAAATGGTTTGCTGCAGCCAACCCAAACATGTAGGTATTCATTTATTTCCTGTTTTCCAGTGCTCTTATAGCCTACATTTGGTAAAATAGGCAGCTATGGAAAGAGAAGTGGAATTGGAACACAGAGCTGTTGAGGCATCCACAGCCCTTGCTAGGATCCAGGTAACAGAATGACAACCAAAATATGTCATTTACTATTGTTGGGAAGTAGATCGCACATTGGATGATAATAAAATGTGTAAGGGACTTATAATGGAATGAGAATTGGACTTAGCACAAGCCAATTGATTTTGTGCATGATAGGTTCCAATGGTCATCCCTTATAAGCCCACATTTGTGTGGTCCCTTGGATTTTAACAACTATTGAAATGGCAAAGTCCTTGTGTGAATTAGTAAGTGCCTCGGTATTTTTGATTTAATTTGATATGTTTATTCTTATAAATTCCCAGCATTGTTCTTGATTATTTCACATTTGAGTTCTCTGTAAATAAGTAATTGTGTGCTGTGATACTCGTCCAGAGAATAATATATACTGACTTGACTTCACAAGTTTAGTGGTATTCATGTTATGCTGCGCACTCCAATTTTTGTTCATTTTAACTTAATTCATTTGATATTTGTGTTTCCCTCCATTTTCAGAGGATCGCTGATGAGAGAACAGCAAAAGCAGTAGAACTTGAGCAGAAAGTTGCTCTGCTTGAGGTACACAGAGATGATGTTAAATGTCGATTTTTCTTTTTGACATACACATATTAAGTTTAAAAGTTACTTACATTACCGTTATCTGCTATCAGGTTGAATGTGCATCGTTAAACCAAGAGCTACAAGATATGGAAGCTCGTGCTCGTCGTGGACAGAAGAAGTCTCCTGACGAGGCAAACCAAGTGATTCAGGTACACTTACAACTCTAAATTCTTTACTTTACAAACTAGATACTTGCAGGCCTACATTGGACCGGGTAACAGTCATCTATTTCTTTTAGTTGATAAGGTTGCCGTATGCAATATATGTGTTGCACTTGTAACATTTTATGCTTTCCGTTGGACCTTGTACAGATTGGCTTTCCATCATCTATTAGAGCTTTTTCAAGTTTAAGAAATAATTACATGAAATTGATGCTATGATTATTTCATGTAACACCAACAGTTAGTGATTGTCATCTAAGTGTCCATATATATTGACTCAAAATTGTAAATTGATAAGATGCAGGCATGGCAGGAAGAAGTGGAGCGCGCACGTCAAGGTCAGAGAGATGCTGAGACCAAGCTTTCTTCTATGGAGGCAAGGTCTTCCACACCTTTGTTATAATTGTGGTCACTATCTTCTCCTGTGACATTCATGATGTGCCAGATTACACAGTGCTGTTTACAATTTTATTTAATATTGTACAACCCTTTTGTTTGATTGCAGGCTGACATCCAAAAAATGAGGGTGGAAATGGCTGCCATGAAGAGAGATGCGGAGCACTATTCTCGTCAGGTAACTGTTGTTTTTAAATCAGGTCATCCCGCTATCTCCTTCTCTTTGAATTAGAATAAGCATGAACATGAGTCTCATCTAATCTTGTATTGGTTTGCATCACAAGTCCTATAGAACCTCACTGTTGTCATTTTGTGCCATTTATAAACAAATACTTAAAACATGATTTCATTGCACTCAGTAGGTTACTCCACATGCATCTTATTGGTTATAGCTTCTTACCTTTTACAGGAGCACATGGAACTGGAGAAGCGCTACCGTGAACTAACTGATCTATTGGTAATATGAATGTGCAATAATCTATTCGTTTACACAGTTCCTTTTCACTAATTTGTCTTGGCCACCTACAATTTTAATAATCGTCCATGGTGCAGTATTACAAGCAAACACAGTTAGAAGCCATGGCCAGTGAAAAAGCAGCAGCAGAGTTTCAGCTGGAAAAGGAGGTGAAGCGTCTACAAGAAGTGCAGGTCTGTGCTTGGATAGTTAAAGCTGCTTGATAAGTAGCAATTGTTTGAACTCTTGATTTCATTCTTTATGGAGCTTAGAGTTATGACCCAGATTGACTCAATTTTGCATGTCATACTATTGCTGTTAAACAGGTTGAGGCAGAAAGAAGTAGAGTTTCCCGTCGCACATCTTCATCTTGGGAGGAGGATGCAGAAATGAGGACGCTTGAGTATGTTGTTTTTCTATCCTTAGTAAACAGTTTCTTCTATATTGTTCTGATGCTTCAGCATTTTGTTTCAATTTTAGCTACTCTACTGCACTACAATTTACTTTACACGTTCAACCTTCTTACAATTGCCACAACTGCAGGCCCCTTCCCTTGCATCACCGACATATGGCAGCAGCAAGCATGCAGGTATGTGAATTTTACTTGCACACACACACACACACACACACACACTACTTACACATGCTTCATTAATTTACTGACTTGTAATGTTATCATGCAGTTGCAAAAAGCAGCTAAGTTTTTGGATTCGGGGGCTGCCAGAGCCACACGATTTTTGTGGCGGTACCCAACAGCTAGACTTATTTTGCTTTTTTATCTGGTAAGAAGAATCATTCTTGAATTTTCAAGTGTTTAACTAAAATCTTCTGAGAAAAATAAAGTTTTTAACTAAAAGGTGATGTGGAAATTATTGTTTGAATAATGACAATGAGAATTCACATTATGCAGGTATTTGTACACCTTTTCTTGATGTATTTGTTGCACCGCCTTCAGGTATCTTTCCACGACCATGAGTAGTTTTTCTTGTTTTGTTTTAACATTCCTCAGATTTTAGCAAGTGTCGTCCTAAAAATTTATATTCGTAATATGAAGGAACAAGCGGACAATTTATCTGCCAGAGAAGTTGCAGAATCTATGGGTCTCTCCAATCCAATTTTACCATGATTGGGGAAGGTGCTCTAGCAAAGGTATATGTTCTAAAAAGCAAGTTATGGCTTGTGAATATTCAATCCGCTAGTGACAACTATTACTTTCACATCTCATACCCATCATTTTATGGAAAATGCTTGTTCCCAGAAAAGCCATTTGGGGGTGGAAATCGCAGCACAAATTAAGATATGCTTACAAATACTATCTGTTTCTTTCTACTGTAAATTTTGGTGCAACATTTAGGATGCACGAATGAGAGTTCCCAATGGGAGAAAGAAGCCATATTGTAATCCAGATCTTCTATGAATGGCATTCTTTTATTTGTAACGAACTAACGATATATATGTTAAAAAAAAAAAAAAAAAAACTGACGATACAATTTCGCTATGACTGATAAGATTTACATTGATCAGTGGTTCAAAAATTACTGAAAATTGGATTGAAATTGAAAAGTTTGTAAAAACCTGAGAGATGAATGGTGGTGTTACTTGCATTTTGCAGTAATGAATTTATTTTATTTTCCACTTGAAATTCAAATAAATTCACTGAAAAAAAAAAAGAAGAAGCGTATGAAAGTTTTCTATCCGGTTACAAAAATAGTAAGGATTCACTTTTACACACAAATTTTGAAAATTCACATTTATCCATTTTTTCTCTAAAATACTCTCCTACATCTAACTACAATAAAAAATTATTCTACCTAATATGATTTGACTCTTGGAATAAAATAATTAACCCTTTTTGCTTACATAAGAAAAAAGTGTTTTTCCTACCACAAACCCAAAATGGCAGGAATGCTAAAGAAAAAGGGGAAGAATAAATTTGGTGAAAAATTCCAAAATGAAGAGGGAAAATTACATATGCCTTCTTTCTCGTTTTACTCTTGTATCTACTCCACTGCTGGTTATTTTAAGTCATTAACAAAGATAGTAAAAATGAGCACTACTTTTCAATGAATGAGGCTGAGGTTGGACAGTTGGGCACCATCCAACATAGGCTAGAAGCAGTTCAAATGCACATTATTTTTAGTTTGATGTTAATTATCTTCCAATAAATGATAAATCTGAAGGAATGACAAACGCATCAAAAAAGTCTTAACAAAATCTTCCTCACATTACAATCTTGTATGGGTTGT
The DNA here is from genome assembly GCA_949640765.1 of Croton laevigatus. Lineage (NCBI taxonomy): Eukaryota > Viridiplantae > Streptophyta > Magnoliopsida > Malpighiales > Euphorbiaceae > Croton > Croton laevigatus. The sequence goes on along the minus strand of CATIWJ010085178.1, from coordinate 28,332 downwards.
ATCCTAGATATTGAAGAAGATAACAATTACAAAATACTCTACTTGAGTAAGTAGAGTCTAGTTAGAGACGATAATTAGTCTTTCATCATTGAAGTTGATTGTAATGTTATGAAGAAAGCAGCATGTGAAGTTAATCATCTAATTAGGCAGCTTTTACTTGTATGAATACGTTCATTTGTAGGTCACAATTATATCAATATGTGCACACTTTTTGTATGTGAATAGAAAATCTTTTTGTGATAGGTCATAGTTATATTAATGTGACCACTCTTTTTATATGTGAACAAAAGAACGTTTTATGCTAGGTCACAGTTATATCATTATATGCACACTTTTTGTAACCTTGGTCAAAAAGATCTTTTTTTGTATATATATCACCTCATGCCACCATTTGAATAAAAATGAGAATACTATGTTGAGCAAAATGAGGCCTATTTTTTTTTATGTGGCCATTTATTTATATTTTTATATCACACGTTGATAAATATGTAACATATTTTATAATATAAGTCCCTATTATGTAACTATATGACTTATTTTATACAAATTTTAAATGAAAATAGAACCAATCTTGTGATGATTAATGGAATTGTATATTAATTACTAATTAAAATATTAAATCAAATTCAATTATTTTAAAATACTTAAGATTAATAGATATAAGCACTTAATTTTATGGAATTATCCAAGTATTTCAATGAAAATCAAACTAATATTGTAATGATTAATGGAATTGTTGATGAATTACACATTAAAACCCTACATCAAGTTCAATTGTCCTAAAATCATGATTATGTACTTAAGATTAATAGATATGCCTAATTAATTTTATGTAATTATCCAAGTATTTTAATAAAAATGGAATCAGTATTGTGATAATTAATGAAATTATTGATGAATTACTAACCAAAATCCTAAATCAAGTTCAATTGTCCTAAAATTATGATCATGCACTTAAGATTAATAGCTATGCCTGATTAATTTTATAAAATTATTCAACTATTTTAATTAAAATGGAACCAATCTTGTGATGATTAATTGAATTATTGATGAATTACTTACTAAAACTCTCTATCAAGTTCAATCGTCCTAAAATCATGATCATGTACTTAAGATTAATAGATATTTCCAATTAATTTTATGGAATTATCCAAGTATTTCAATGAAAATAGAATCAATCTTGTGATGATCAATGGGATTATTGAGAAATTACTCACTATAAAATCTTAGATCAAGTTCAATTATTCTAAATCATGATCATGTAAACATATACATAAATATTGTGACTTATTTTTATGTTCTATGGCGAATTCTTGATTTTTTAGGTCACTAGTCTATAAATTTTTGAACTACTTTCTAAATAGATTCCATATACATAAATATAGAGTCACTACTAAAATAAAAATGTTCTAAAACCTAAACACTAAGTACCAAATAACTAAAAAATGTTATGAAACCTAAACACAAAGTGCCAAATATATTGCAATTGTTCTAAAACCTAAACACAAAGTATCAAATAACTTTTAAAAAATTTAATTTGTGGCCACTACTAAACTCACAACTTCATAGTAATGACCAATGTGTATAAAATTTTAACAAATTTAAAGGGCAAAATTACAACTGTCTATTACAGTTGTTAGCTACTTTAATTAATTATGATCTTATTTAACTTCTTCACACTTAAAATTAGTCCTACTTTACATATATAGCGCTTAATTTTATATATTCAAGTGTTTAATTAAAAAAGTGACAAAAATTTAACTCTTTTAAAAAAAAATAAGATAAGAAATAGATAACTATATTATCACTATTAACTTTGTCACATCTAAGATAAAAATCCACAACTATAACGAGATATTAACTTTTTTGGTGTAAAATTAGAGGAATATTACGTATTTAGGGTGAAAAAAAATAATTTACAAATTTGGTGTGACACGTTGGACGGAAGAGAAATTTTGAATTTCAGTGCGTCATTTGGAATAGCGAACAGACCTGTGCGCCAATCGTACAAGCGCCCAAGCCAAGTGTCACCATTGGATTGGCCTTCCTTAAGTCAGTGCGCCGGTCAGACTTGCGCACCGTCTACGTGTGCTTGCCGCCAACCACCTGCTATCTGCGCCCGCCACGTGTCAATCCCCTGCCTGTGCGCCACTTAGACAAGCGCGCTGAGCTGACAGCACGCTTCCTCTATCTCTGTGTCTCGGTCAGCTTGGATTCTTTGCGCCATACAGGGAAGCGCGCTGAAGTGGTGTTTTTTTTATTGCACTATATTTTTTGTTCACGTTTCCTAAAAAAAAATACCAATCTTAAAACAGTGGTGTTCACGTTTCCTAGAAAAAAAGCATCTTTGTTGAGAATTTCAAACTTCAAACAAATTTAACTTTTCAAACTTTCCAACAACATTTCTATAAATTTAAAATTGAAAATAAATTTAACTTTTTAAACTTATAAAAAACTGAACTTCTAAAAATATTCAACAAATCACTTGTTTTATTAAGATAATTAAAAATAATAAATTTAAAAATTGAAATGAAATAAATCCAAGGGAGTCAATGCTTTCTTATTTTCCGCAATGGTGCTCTCGTATTATATATAATGATAATAATATACTCAGAATAGAATATACAAGAAAAAGAAAGGAAAAAAAAGGATGAAAAAGAAAAGAAATTAGGAAATTGGATTGAGAGGAGGAAGAAGGTAAGTTATAGTGGGGAAGCAAAGACTGTGATTAGAAAATGGTTGGAATGGGGCCATTTAAGACACGTGGGGATTCTGAGAATTTTGCACATTTTATAGGTGTTGTGAGGGAAATACATAAAACAAAAAACAGTACCTTTTTTACAATTAAAATTTGACAATACCGAAAATCAATTTAAAATTATAAAAAGATAAAAAGTGGGACCAAATTTCTATATAACCCAAGTATGTGGATGGCGCACTGCTCCTAATTCCATTACAAAATAATTGACATACCTCAGTGCGCCATTTAAAGTTAGACACTGAGACTGTGCGCTACTTGGACTAGTGCACAGCCTCAGTTTCCTACTTCCAGTGGCGCACAGAGTAGAGCACCTGCCACATCACCATTTTTCACACTAAATCCGTAATTTCTTTCAAATATATACAAAATTTGTAATATTTTAGATTTTTACGCTAAATTGATAATTTTTTATAATTTTTACACCAAAATTGTTAATATCCCCAACTATAACTTCATTGTTAACTTTGCCACATCTACCATATTAAAATGGAGGGGATATAAGCAGGGACGGACAGAAAGGGGGGGTTGCAGTGGCTATAGCCCCTCCCACTTTTTATTTTTTTTTAAATTTCCTTGCTTTTTTTTGTTTTTTTTTCAAAATTTTTTTCAGCCCCCAATAATTATAAGGCATAGCCCCCCGCCCTTCAAATCTGCGTTCGTCATTGGATATAAGTTTGTCAATCCGCTAGTGACACTATTACTTTCACAAGGGAATATAAGTGTTTTTTTTTTTTTCAATTTCATGCATTCAAAACTTACTATATTTTAGTAAACATTTTATTTTTTGTGAACACAGGAAAAGTTTTCTTTTTATTTTTAAAATGGAGGGGTGTATTTATTTGCTTACAGTTTGCTTCAAATGATTAACATATAGACTGCTTGACGTCGCCGGGAAACGTAATGGATTTCTCTTAAACGACAGTGAAACCACCGTACTGCAGTGCTTTTACTGTTATGAAGGTGATTCGGCGTTCGGCTCTTTTGCATGTCGCCATCTGACTTCCCTTATCAGCTTCCTCACCTTTAAAAAAATCAAAAAAATATTCTCTCTTCTGCCACATATTTTCTTCCGAAAAATAAAAATTGTTTATCGTTTTATTTTCACAAGAACAAAATAGCTATTGAAATTTGACTGTAGAAAACGTCATGCCTGCCGGCGAGCTCAACTATCCTTCTACGCCACCGCAAGCGGACAATGAATCTGGCACTGCCACCACCGAAGTGGAAGACGAAGCTTCGTTGTGGACCCAGATCAAAGCAGAAGCTCGCCGCGACGCCGAGTCAGAGCCAGCCTTAGCTAGCTATCTCTACTCTACGATTCTCTCTCACTCTTCATTGGAACGCTCTCTCTCCTTTCACTTAGGCAACAAGCTTTGCTCCTCAACGCTTCTCTCCACCCTCCTCTACGATCTCTTCCTCAACACTTTCACTTCAGATCCTTCGCTCCGTGCCGCCGCCGTCGCCGATCTCCGCGCCTTCCGCGTCCGTGACCCTGCGTGCGTTTCCTTCTCTCACTGCCTTCTCAATTACAAAGGATTTTTGGCTTGCCAGGTATATAATATAACTACACATTAGTCAAATTGCGAAATCATTAATTTCTAGAAAATTATCATATTCATGATTTTTCTTCAATAAATTCGATTGAAGTTGTAAAATCTATGTTTTGATTGGATTAGGCACATCGAGTTGCTCACAAATTGTGGAATCAATCCCGTAGAGCACTGGCTTTAGCTTTACACTCTAGAATTTCTGATGTATTTGCTGTAGATATTCATCCAGCAGCAACAATTGGGAAGGGAATATTGTTTGATCATGCAACTGGTGTAGTGATTGGTGAAACAGCAGTAGTTGGAAACAATGTTTCAATTTTACACCATGTTACTCTTGGAGGAACAGGGAAAGCATCTGGGGCTAGACATCCCAAAATTGGAGATGGGGTTTTGATTGGGGCAGGTGCAACTATTCTAGGAAATGTTAAAATTGGGGAAGGAGCTAAGATTGGTGCTGGTTCTGTTGTTTTGATTGATGTGCCGCCTCGAACCACTGCTGTTGGGAATCCGGCAAAGTTGGTCGGAGGAAAGGAAACTCCTTCCAAGGATGAGGAATGCCCTGGTGAATCTATGGATCATACTTCTTTTATACAAGATTGGTCAGATTATATTATTTGATTACCTAAATTGCCTCTTATATTTGTCACGTACTTATATATTTTACACAGAATTGCTTGTTTCTCCCTTGTTTTAGTTGGCTTTGATGATTTTATAGGCCAATAAGGGATGGAATGAAGCTGTCATTATAGTTTTTTGGCCTGTTTTGCTTGTATTTAGTTATGCCTTAACACTGAATAATACTTTGTTAGCAATAGCAACTAATGTATGGTTTTGGAACCTTGTTTCAATTCTAGGTGAGATGTTTGGTTTCAAAGTTTTGAACTTTTTCTGCTAGAATTGAAATAAATTCTGATTTATTAGCTAATACATTATTAATCTATCTCTATGTTTACTTATCCATTGATATTGTATGTGATTATCCATTTTGCATATTGCAGCCTTCCTTTCCTGTCTTCCTATTTACTTAAAATATCAAGCAGGAATACTGAATGAATGAATATTACTTCTGATTTAGAGCTTCTTCTTTGTGGAAGGCCCTTTGAGGGGCATGGCTAAGTGAACAAGTTAATCCCTGAGCTTTTTATGAATTACCAATTAGCCCTTAAAATTTACGAAACTTACTATGTGCGTCTTAAATTTTTGGGTAGCTCTATTGCCATAGCAATATAGTTATAAAGACATTCTTATCCCTAATATAAATTACACAAAATATATAATTCTCTTAATTTTTTTTTTCAGAAAAAAATTTATATATAAATGGATGAACAAAAAAATAATGATATACTGAAAAACTTCAAAATAAAGCTTCAATAAAGCTGCAAAATGCTTGAAGGATGGAAAATATGTGTTTGTGATAGGGCAATTTATACATATAGCATGAATGGATCACGGCGATTCACCAAACATTTAAAACGAAGTACCAGTCGACTGAGCATTGAAGTACCAGACAACAGTCACTCTCCTCAAGGTATTTTTCCTTCTTAAAACTATAAATTATTAGCAGAAATCATTGTTTCTGGGAATGAATTTGTGGGTATTGCTTACTGCTTAGGATCCTACCTAGAATAACAAGAACTGCTTTTGGAACAGCAGTTGATGATGATTGATTTTGGATTTCTTGAGTTTTGAAATGCTACTTGCAACGACTCCAGCTGTCGATGCATATTTCCTTGTCTTTCTTTCTTTTTTCACAATTATTTATTTTAAGTTGTGCTGTGGACTTTTCTAAAGAAATAAAATACTCCTGTAACGATTTTTATTTTGTTTTAGTTGTGTCATGGTGATTTTGTTTTTTTATCATCATTTACAGTACCATGGTGCATGCTGATTTAGTTCTTTTATCGTCATTTATATTCTTGATACATGGCTCATTGATTGGGAGTGGCTCATATAAAACTGAGCTGAAAAATACAGTGCCATTCTTGCTCTTAGATGCTATAATGGACCCATATTACTTTTAAAAATTATATCTCTAAGTCAAATCATGATCTTGATTTTTAGATGAAAAAAGGTATTGAAGGTATTTTTAGATAAAATCAGATTCTACTATCTCCCAAGGTATTATTTTTCATATTCATCAAATCCTAGGTGTTTCTCTGTTTTGAATTTGTGCCAATTGTTGCAAATGCCTGGATCCTGCTGAAAATGTGGAGAATGATCCATAACCATTGGATACTGCTACAATGTACAACCTGCAAAAGAAGAGCTCGTGGGTAAGTTTTAATTTTTGAAGATTTTGATTTTGAGCAATATCTTCCACTTTTTAGGAAATGGAGGCAACAATTGCTCATGGCCAAGTTTATTTAACACTGTTTCAAAACTCAAATATCTCTACTCAAAACGGAGAATTTATTGTTCAAAACTGATTTTTCCCATTGAATTTCTAGTCTACCTATATAATTCATCATTACTTTTAATGTTAGCTTTTAGCTTATCTTAGACTTAACCAACATTTGATCTGGTTTCCTTACAGTAAAATGGCTATGGAGCATGTTTTCTCCTATTTTGAATGTGCTTTCTTTCAGCTAATTCGTCTAATTGGAAGACATGATATATCCTCCATGCCTTCCAGAAAGAATTCTATAAAGGTATATAATTTCACATCCAGCATTTATGTTATATTTTCAGGTTAAATAGGGTTATGCCTATCTATAGATTCTTATGTTCAGATATCCAAAAACATGACCTTTGGACAAAAGAATATGGAATGTTTACAATATCAGTGTCACTTTTTTTCACATTTTAATGTTTTTCAATCATGTAGAGGGATTATTTTGAGGAAGATCATATTAGTCAACTGCTTGATGATGTGGTTGCTTATCTCATTTGACGGTAAAAGACCACTTTAAAACAAAAGTATTGTCTACAAGTTGGAGGCATTTCAAATTATCACATCTCCATTCATCGAGGTCCGAGCTAAACTTTGATTTTGCTTGGGCTGGTCTAGATTTCACACTAGATTCTCATGAATGTCAAAAATATTCGCTTGCATTTGTGCAAGGTGCGAACACGTTCTTAGACCGGTATAAAGGTCCGACCATAAGCTCTTTTGCTGTGCGTTTTTGTCTTAGCAGGAAGTTTTCCTCTGATATCTATCGGTGGATCACTTACACAGTTAAGCTGGGTGCAGAACGGTTGAAAATTTCCCTTACATGCGTCGGTGACTCAAATTGCAAACAGCACGAGTTCTACTCCTTTTCTTTTCAACTTTTGCCTGAAGCATACGTGCTAAAGCATCTGGAATTAGATTCATGCATACTCAAACAAGATTTTAATGGGCAATTTCATTCCCTGAAGTTCCTTCAATTGGCCAGTATCCCCTAGGTCAGAGTATGCTGCTATAAATTTTGTCAAGGTTTTGCAATCTAGAAGAGCTGAGCCTGTGCTGGTGTTTGTGCCCTGCTGTTTTCAGTTTCCGTGCCCCATTCCTAAACTTGAAAAGTTAGAGTCTATATCGTTGTGATGGATTGGAGGAGATTGAGCTCTCTACTACAAGTCTCACTTCTCTTAATGTTGTGAGTGCCGAACGGAATTTCAACATTGTGTTCTCTAGTGTTCCCAATCTAGAAAATCTATTTTTGGACAAGCCCTCCAGAACTAGCTTTGCAGTTGATATTTTCAATAAAATTGAGAATGTTGCTCCACAAATTCAATCTCTAGTTCTGGGTCGTGATGTTAGAATGGTATGTAAATTTTTTATATTTCATGGTTATCATCTTCTTTTTCGTGATTATATATATATATATATATATATATATATATATATATTGTTTGTTTATTATGTTTTACCTTATTCCAGGTGCAAACTATACCTAACCTAGTAGCTTAGCAGCATTTCACAATTTGAAGAGTATAGAGTTCTTTTTATACGCAACCGATTCTCGATATGACATTCGTAACATTATTCCTATCATAGTTGCCTGCCCTCCTCTTGAGATATTTAACCTATTGGTGAGTGGCCTAGATTGTGGACTATGGTAATTGTTTTAGATCTTTCTCTTGGACTGCTTTTAGTTAGTGGCTTATTTTCTATAATAATTTTTTTGCATGCAATAAGCTTTTTCAAATTGATGTTCAAGTATTTTATGAACTTGATGCTTTTATTTTTTAAATTATTATTATAATAATTACTTGTGTTTTAGATAGGTGCAGAAAGAGTTGATTATTTGAATATCCGATTTTACTTGCACAAATTGACACTTTTTACGTTTTACAGATATAACAGAATGGCTGTTTAGGAAATGCAAGTAATATAGAAATAAGAACAATGACCAAAATCCCGGAATGTTGTCTTCCTCATTTAAAACTGGTAGAATTTTGTGGATTTCAAGCCACTGAGACACAACTTGGGTTGGCATTATATTTGCTGAGAAATGCTGTTGCACTTGAGCGGATACCCTTGTGAAAAGTTATATCTTGGTGACTTTGAAAGGTTTTGCTATGACGACCATCCATCCAAGCCTTGGACTGGAAAAAAGCGACAAAGGATTGTTGAACGATTGCAAGGAAAGGCAGCTTCCAAAAGTGCACAATTGAGTATTTATGACGGTTAGTACGTGTTTTCTTCACTAGAGATGCTAACTTATTTCTGCATTTTTAAAGTTAACACATTGAAGTTGTGATGCATCAGGTATCAAAACAATATTGCCTATTCTGCGGTCAAGCTTTATCCAACCCTTGGAGTGAAGGTTATTTATGATTTGGCAACCAACATATAAGATTTCCTGGTAATATTAAGTAGAAAACCAGATGTTCCCTTTCTGAAAAATAAAAAATATTATTTCCTTTGTCCTCTGAAAATTTTTATTTTAGATGTTCTTGCTATGTAGAGAAAATGATCCAAAATGGAAATATTTGAGAAACATATCATTGTGAAAGGATCCCATTACCCTTCTTTGATTTTGCTGGAAATGGTGAAAAATTCATTTCAACTGTTCTATTGGAATAAGCTTTTTTCATAATAAGTTTTCTCCATAAGTTACTACAACTTTTTTAATCTGTTAATGTTTACCATGACATTCCAAACTGTCAATAGCTAAAATTTGCAAAATTCGAAAGAGCTTCATGATCTGTTTAGCCTAGTACATATCATAGGCGGTTAGCAAATAAAGAATGAAAAGTTGGTGCCCATTAAAACCCAAATCTGCTCTTAGATGCCGGCACTATTGTCAAATAGCACTGCTCTAAATAAAAACCTAACATATTCAAATTGAAACAGAACAGAGAGTAAAGATATTCTCTCCACGACAAAATAGCGCCGTTTTCACGTCCTAAATAATATAACAGGTTCATTAGCAGCTAAATTTTCTCACAGTTAACCAATAGCTTCCTTTGTCGGAAAAAAAACAGCCAATAGCTTCCATGGCGTCTCTTCAACAACCAGTTAACCAAATAATATTCTCTCCCCACTGCAAATGTCCATTCTACAACTCTTCCACCCTCAAAATCTCTCCACTGTCCTCTCTAACTAAATCCAAGTGAATTCAATCCGCTTTGCTCTTACACGGCCCACAACTCTCCCTCCAAGGTTTATCGCCGGAAGACACAGAAAATTCCTCCAAAAGAACGGGAATTTAGTAACAACGATCAAAATGACAAGAACCCATCGCCTAAGAACTCCACAACTATCCTTCCTAATACTGATTTGATGACTTTGTGTAAGGAAGGTAAAAATGAAGGAAGTACTTGAGTTTTTGGGTCAGGGTGCTGTTGCTGATTATGGTGTTTTTGGTGCTTTATTTGAATCATGCCGGAATTTGAAGTCTCTTGATTTGTGTAAAAGGGCACATGGGTTGTTTAGACGCTCAGCTTTTGCTAATGATATTGAAATGAATAACAAATTGATTGAAGTCTACGGAAAATGTTGGAGTATGAGAGATGCTCGTTTGGTGTTTGATAAAATGCAGGAGAGAAACATTGGTTCTTGGCATTTGTTGATGAAATGGTATGCAGCAAATGGGCAGGGCGATAAAGGACGGTTTTTTTTTTTAAAAGAAATGAAGAAGTCTGGATTTCATCTCAATGGAGAGACTTTTTTGGCCCTCTTTGCTGCATGTTCTAGTGCAGGAGCCGTTGAAGAATGCTTATTACAGTTAGAAGAAATGAAGAATGTGTATGGAATCATTCCTGGGATTGACCACTATCTTGGGGTAATTGATGTTCTTGGAAATGCTGGTTATTTGTGGGAAGCTGTGGAGTTCATTGAGAGAATAACATTTAAGCCTAAAGCAGAGATTTGGAGATCTCTTGGGAACTTTGCACGAATTCATGGACATATTGAACTTGAAGATCATATGGAGGAGTTGTTAATTACAACTGATCCTTCTGAAAACAATGTTAACAGAATCCTTCTACCTCCTAGGAAGAGGGATTCTGCTACTAATATGCTGGAGGAGAATAATAGGCTTGCCAAGTATCAAAGTGTGGAACCCTACAGGGCCGAAGGGTACGAGAAATTTAAAGGTTTAAATGGGCAGCTGAGAGAAGCAGGATATGTTCCAGACACGAGATACGTGCTTCATGACATTGATGAGGAGGCAAAAGAGCAAAGCTTTGATGTATCACAGTGAGCACTTGGCAATCGCCTATGGTTTGATCAGTACTCCTGCAAGGCAAACTCTTAGGATCATGAAGAATCTCCGAATCTGTGGTGACTGTCACAATGCCCTAAAATTTATGTCCAAAATTGTTGGGAGGGAACACATTGTCCGAGACAACAAGCGGTTTCATCATTTCAAGGACGGCCAATGCTCTTGTGGGGATTACTGGTGAAAATATGGCAGTTTGAATCTGTACCAGTATGCAGAAATAGTTCATCACTATATCAAAGCAGCAAAGCTCATTTCATTTTATATGTTCTAGACATTACGATGCATCGGGGTGTAAATTGTGTATGTAATTAATCCATATTTCAATAGAAAAAGTTGCAAAAATCAACTGATCCAGACTTTATTGAACTGTTAATCCAATCTGTTCTTTACAAACAAAGCTCGGGCAACGTGAATTCAATCAAAAAGCATTCCCACTATGTAGGAGAATGAAAATTATTTTACTTCTGATGACATTTTTGTATGTACAGAGTATATGAAACCTTTCTAGAAGGGGTATACTTCATCTTTATCTGTGAAGAAAAATACAACAGCACAATGTACATACATTGCTGCTTATCTGTGAAACTACTCATTATACAAGAAGGGTGCCAGCTGTGGCACCACATTGAATGAAAAATCTCTATTTTTCTGTAAGAATAATAAATGGAGCTAAGAATAAGTAATTACATTTATCATGAGTGCAGAGATTGTTGGCTATTTCTTTCACTAGTCACGACTTCTCTTACGTCTTGAGATGGAACTCTCAGGTACGATTTCATGAGGTCATAAACTGTAAAACCTATTGCCACAGATGGTACAACCTGAAAAGATGTATGCCAGAAGATTGTAGGGCAGTTGGTTAAAAAATTTCAGAACATAAAAATGAAATGGAGAGTCAAACCACAGGGATTTTCAAACCTTTAAGTAATTGATGCTTAGCCCTGAAAATAACTGCTTCCAACCTTGCTTTTGGGCAATCATAACAAGGGTTTCCATTGTTCCTTTCAGTTCTGGACTCTTAGTTGCTGCGAGCCTTTGGACCTGTTAGGATGATATTGTGATTTTTTGAGTTTCTGAAACTGTTCAAATTCAGTGGACTATGACTATAAGAAAATGTTACCTGCATCTGCCTTCTTACAACATCAAGAGGAAATGTGAAAGTTTGACCTAACAGGCCAGCAACAGATCCGCATACCAATTTCACAACAATATCTTTCTTGTGTTCCTCAGGAACATGGCGTTTCATCTCCTCATAGAAGTAAAACTTCAAACCAGCATAAGGGAAGATTCCATAAAGTGAAGGAGCTGATAACCATTTGCATTATCATTTGTAAGAGCCCCAAAAGAACCTAAAAAATGGAAAAACAGCAGAAAATCTTAATCAGTCAGCACATACCCACACCACGATAGAGACCTCTAAAGCCAGATTCTTTGAAAGTCTTCAGGAAACAATCATAGATTCCTCTGTATAATTGTTCAGAGCTAACAACGCCCTTAATCGCCATCTTTGAAGGATTGACTACCTGCACTATCAGATGCAATTCATTTTAAATGAACATGTAAATGTAAAAGGCCAAGTCATCAAACTCATGCCTTGGGAAAGAGGAAAGAAAGGAAAAAGACACTAGCGTCGTAGGGAGAAAAGATATCAGTTATTTACCTGGTAAGCTAGTTTAGTTCGAACTAAATCAAGAGGATAAGTAAAAAGAACAGCTGTTCCTCCAGCAAATGATCCGGCCACCAGATCAAGTCCAGGGCCCCTTCCAATGTTAGGAAATGTATGTATGATCCATCTGCGATACTGCTCGTAAGTCATATAATGCAGGGCTGCATATGGAACAATTCTAGCAACACTAGCTCCATTACCTCTGCAAAAAATTCCAGGAAACAAATGATCACCTATAAACCAAAAGAAAAGAAAACAAAGTTCTTCACGGAAGCAGCAATGATGATCCACCTATAGAAACCCATAATCCCTTCTGTCTTTGCGATCTTTTTAATGGATCCAAAGAGTCCTATTGCCTTGAATTCATCTCTTCTTGTCTGAAAAATGGGGGGAAAAAAGCATCTTTCAGTTTTTAAGGAATCTAATGATCACCAAGTACAAGTAACATAAACTTGTGTTTAGCAATGGTATAAAACCATGTAAGTCTCAAGGTCGTCCCCACATTAAAAAAGGGCAGCCCAGTGCATAAAGGCAGAGTCCAAGGAAGGGCCGCACACCCGAAGGTGTAATATAGGCAGCCTTACCCTGCATTTACTGCAAGAGGCTGATTCCATGGCTCGAACCCAAGCGACAACTTTACCGTTGTGCCAAGGCTCCCCTTCAAGGTTGTCCCACATTCCAGATAAGAATTATATAGGTGTAACAAAGGCATTATTGTAATCAAATCACATTTAACAAACTGAAAGTATAAACAGAGCAGCCATGCTATGCAAAGTATGAAGAAATAAACCAATATCGACCATTTTCATTAAATTAGGTTTCTGGTCTATTTCTTGTTCTACAATGTAGAAATTTTTTCCTCTCTTAAACTTCTAGCCTTTTCCTGGACTTCTCCATTTGCAATTCCAAGAACTCCCAGCAAGAAAAGCATCAATCATTCGCACAAGAGACCACCGATCATCAATTTTCTCAGCTAAAGTAACCAAAATTTAGCTCAGGTCAGAGCAAATTGATCATCAATCCAAACTCCAATTTGGAGAACATCCATTAAGAAAGAAACATAATCATAAAATGGGATATTCAAAAGGAAGATATCAAATCACGAAAGAAGATAGGAGCCATTATGAATCTCTAAAAGAGCCAAAAACAACTGTAAAATCGTGAAACTAAGAAGCAAAGTTACCTGAAAGAGAATCTTGACACGTTCAAGCGGAGCAACAGCACTCTTTGCAATGCCGCCTGCAACACCGCCGGCGACCAATTCCTTAGCAAACAAAGGCATGGATTCTATTATCCCGTCCAAGAAAAATCCCATCTCTCTTTCCTCTTTGTTCTTCGCCATTACTATTATACCAAGAAAGAAAGATAGGAAAGATGGAAGCTTTTGAGTTTATATACGTAAGAAATATTTAATAGCAGGCGATGATTGACTGTTTTGAAGGAAAAGTTGAACAAGAATCTGGAGAAAGAAGAAAGAAAGAAGGAAGAACGAACTTTTCCTTTATAAGGTAAAAAACTGTGCTGGACAAAATAACAGGGTGGAAATTAGAATACGCCACGCATACAAGATTCTTGTTTTGCGGAAGATATAATTGGTCTCAGCCTCCGCCATTCTTTGGAAAGTTGTTCCCTTTAATTTTTATTACGAAACAATTACTGAATTTTATGAAAAATTAACCATAAAGGGTAGAAATGTATATAAGGCTATGATTTTTATATGCTTTTTTCATGTTCTTTTTTTGTAACTCTATATGGGTTAGAGTGGTGGAACACTCCATATGTACCTCAATTGCCCCGCTTCATCTCCACATGAAACCCCATAACTGCTAAATTAATAACATACTAAGGGCGAATATATATGGCTATGTCAAAGGAAAAAAAAATACTCTATGGGAAAGGCCATTTACGTCATTATTTAACAAACTAGACCATTAATCATAATTTTCCAAATTAAAATGGCCCTGACTGTTCTAGTAACACTTACCAAATCAATAAAAATTTTATAATAAAAAAGACCATTTAAATCCTTGTCGAAAAATACATAAATTAAAAACGAGAATAATTTAAATTAAGGGAAAATAGTAAATTTTCAAATAAAAATATGAAAGAGAAAAATGGGTAGGAAGACTTCGATATGAAACAAATAATTTAAGGATCCGAAAGTATATTTAACATGAAACAATTAGAAATACTTAAGTATTAATTATACAAAAACATAAGACCAAAGTGTATTTATTCCAAAATGCAATACAATTAACCAAACAAAATGAACAGAAGCAATATTCAAATAATCCAAAGTTAGGCAGTCCAGATTTCTGATACCTCATCATCATCATCAAGGAATTTTCCAGAACAACTCATCACAATCAGAGGATTCCAGATTAATGGCTCAAAACTACTTAGCAACATCCTAAAAGAGAAATCATCCATGGACAAAGAAGAACCCATTTTTAATATAATAGATAGAATTCTTTACCATTAATGTTATCCTAATTGTATAATCAATCAGAAAAGTATAGATTTTGAGGCTGTGCATTGCGGGTGGAAATGTTGCATTCTGATGGATGATTCTACAGATCAGAATTGCTACTCCTGATGTTCTTCTGTTTACTGAAGAGGTGTATTTATAAGGTGGAGAAGAATCCTCTCAAGCTCGTCCCCATTACTCCATTCATGAACTTCAGCCTTGATAAGAGATGGATTGCGGCGAATGCGATTGCATAAGGGATATTCCTTTCTTGGCATCACATAATCATCTTCTCCAAGCTTCAGAGCTGGGCAGAAATCACCATTTCCATCTCCAAGATAGATAAATCTTGTTTTCCCATCTTTAGCAGTGGAAGCATAGATTTGCTCAAGTACCAAACCCTACAATGAGAGGACATATTGTTAACATTTCTTCTGAATGCTTTCAACAGTAAACAACTAGATCAGATGCAGAAACTAAGACGCATGAAATTAAACTAACATAGTACTATATATTGCAGGAAACAAGCCTGTTATGCAAAAATCTTCAATAACTAGAAGAATTCCCAACCAAGATCTTGAATGAAGTTGACATGCTACCAGTTACGCTAATCAGTTTTAGGCCAGCCTACGCATTATTTTTTCCTGTTTCAAGTATAGGGCTGATAGTGATAATGAGTTGCAGGTGCCCCACATGCACAACTGACCATACCTTAAATGCCAAGGGCATATTAAGCTTTAATCAAATAAGTTTAACTTATTCTTCCGATCAATCAACTACTCAAGCGTATGCATTTCAATTAGCATTTAGCTATCAGTACAAAATGGTCTCGAAATCAACAAGATTTTTACCTTGCACAGATTCGGAGGGCATAAATTGCAACCATGGGGAGGTAACGACAAATCATGATAAGGGGAAATCCGAAGCCTCCCTTCGCCATCTTCCAAGGTTGGATTAGTGGTGATTTGGGAGAAGTATCCCAATAATCCATGATGATCCAATATTTTCTCAATGAAAAACTGGTTTGCATCACTAACTATTCTCAAGTCACATCTGAAAAAATAACATTTACAGCAAGACCATAAATCATCACCACAAAAAGAACAGAACACTACCAGGCAAAAGAAAAGAAAACGTCGAAGGGAAGCAGTGAAGAAAACTACTTAGTACTTACCCGAGAGCATGGGCTGATTTTATGGCTGCAATAATTCGCGGATGCAATGGAGTCCGAGATAGGCACTCTGCAATATCACCAATGGTTTTACCTTGTAAGTGGAGCTCCTTCATCATCCTATCCTAAAATGTTCATAATCAAACCAACAATAGAAACCCCAATTGTGAAATTCTAAACAATCATTACATGAACACAAGCAAGAATCAGAATCTATCATTAATCTCAACACTTAACAAACTGGGTTATCAAGGTTTCAAAAAGCAGCAAACCCCTTCCCCATACTCCCCAAACACCAACTTTTTGTCCTTTTTGTTATCGGGCAAATATGCTCTTCAAAGACTAATTCTTGAACCCAATTATTTATCTGTTCCTCAGAAAGGTAAAACAAATATCATTATTTTGCTTTCCCACAAAAATAACAATCAGCACCAGATAAACAAACACATATCCATCAAGAAACACGACTAATCTTGTATACTATCAAAACCCAAGTAATGTAGTAGAAAGATATAGAAATTGAAAGCACAAACCATGAGAGAGTTCCAGGGAAAAATGGAACGAAGCTGATTGAACAATGGGGTCAGACCCATCTGGGTGACCACCCAACTGTCACTATCGCCGTCGATTAAAGTCCGGTCGAAATCGAAAATCACCACTAGTCGCGCCATTTCCACCCACTACTCACGATAACAGTGCTCGCGAAGAAAAGGAAAACGATCTTCTAGTAACTAACCAGGGAGAGAAAACATGGGGCATTACTAAGCATAATTTCAATTCAATAAAGATTTTTAACGGCTTTTAATGATTTGAAAGTAAGGTGGTATTCAATCATGGTTTTTAAATATTTTTAAAAAGTTATTTAAAGTCTGTAGGTATTTAATTACGACTTATAAATACTTTTAAAAAGTCATTCAAAGTCTGTAGGTATTCAAAAAGTCATTGACTTTTACATACAGTGACTTTTAATGAGTTTTTAGCTAAAAATACATATAAAAAAGTGAATAAATTCTCTCATCTTTTTACACAATACTTTTATAGACTTTCATAGACTTTTACACAATCAATTTCCGACCGACGATCGAACTACCAAAGTTGCTTCTACTTAATCGAATTAGTAATTCCATCATTTCTTCCTCTCAAATGGTGTTACTACTACCCAATACCGACCCACGACACTTATAAAGAGATATGGTTAATGAAAAGATATTTTTAAATTATTATTTTATTATATAATGTATAATTTTTATTCATATAATTTTATAGACTATTTTAAAAATTAATTATTTTTATTAAATAAGAAATATAAATTTTATTATTATAATAATAATTATTATTATTACTATTATTATGGTTTGATGATTTTGTAACTGATTCCGTGTATTATAATTTCTTTATTAATGAATTGAATAAAGTTTTATTATTTGATAAATAATTGTTGTCGAACTATATTTTTATTAAAAAAATTATAATCCATAAAAGTGAAGTCTTTTAAAGTCCATCAATATCCATACAAGTCTTTAAAAATCATTAAATGTCTATAAAAGTATTTAAAAGTAAAGTCTTTGAAAGTCATTCGGAAATTTTAAAAATTCTACAAAAGTCTTTAAAAATCTAAAAAGGTCTTTAAAAGTCTTTCTTTCAAAAAGTTTTTAAAAATCATTAATTCTCCTGATTGAATACACTCCCCTTAATCACCTCAAGAGTTTTAACAAAAACTATAAAAATCTCTCCATAGTTTAAAAAAGGAACAAATTTTCCCCTTTATTTTAAAGGATATTTATAAAAATCTCCCTCGATTTTATTTTATTCTATATTTTTCTCCCTATCTTTTTTTTAGCAGATAAAAATGTTTTGTATTTTAATTTTATTAACAAAAATATCTTTCTGTTTTTTTTTTAATTAAAATAATAATATAAGGATCAAAATATAATTTTACATTTTTCTTATAAAAAGACTCAAGAATGCAGTGACTGTTTTGAAAATTACCAAAACATCTCTTCTTCTTCCTCGAACGCTGGCCAACCTAACCTCCATCCAAGCTCCGCCGCTGCTGGCATTAATTACTGAAATTTATTTCCTTGTTCATCTTCTTCTACAGCCATACCATAATGTCGGCGCTGCATCAAATCCGAGAGAAAGCGCAAAAGGACGGCAAAAGAAGAACGAGGAGACGATATCTAGGTGAGTGAACTCTGGTTTACTTTCATTAGTTGGTAGATTTCTAGTGTTTCCAGAGAGTTTATGAGTAATTTTTAGTTTGTTGACTTTGTTCACAATTTATCAGTTATGGTTGAAGAATTTGAGTGTCTTCTGCTTTTAGCATTCTCCATATATTCTTCAAAGTGTTAGTTGAATTTTTCCATTTAATATTAAAACGACAAATGTTTGTCTTATATAACTCAGTAAAACGACCCAAATTAGCAGAACTGGATAACTTTTCTTTTCGTTTCGCCATAATAAAGGAAATAAATATAAAATTGTGCTTGTTACGGTGTATAATTTCTGTGTTTGCTGACATTGTGGCATCGGAGATCAAGTCCATGATGGACGAGTTGAAATCGAAAATTGAAAAGGACAGGTAATTAAAAATATTAGTACTAAAATGTTCATCATAAAACCATATTAAGCGTTTGAAATCGTCCATTTTCGCATTATTAGGCAAAGTTTTGCAAAGTCACTTTCAAAAAGCTCAAAAGAGGTTTGTTGAGAATTATCCCCCAATGACGATTGCAGATTTGCAGGGATAATTTTTTTAATCTCCTATAGTATATTGAGTTTTGATATAATAATAGCTAACATGTGATTATGCACCTACAGTGTGAGAATTGCTTAAAGAATGAGAGTGCTAAGTTTAACGAGATCTATGAGAAATTTAGCAACGAGAAAGCAGCTCATTTACAGGCCTTGTAAGGTAGTTCATGCTAACTTCAAGTTTTGCAGTTCATATAGTGTAATTTCTATTACCTTGCGAAAACTAAGCACAATGATCTTGTGTTTCCTTATAGATACATATATTTTGAAATAACTGATTATTTATTAATTTCAGTATTTTTTTGCAGTTCATATAGTGTAATTTCTATTACCTTGCGAAAACTAAGCACAATGATCTTGTGTTTCCTTATAGATACAAATACAGATATTTAAATATCCCTATTTTAAATTTGTTTAACAATTTGATCTTTCTGTCTATTTTTTTTATTTAAGTAACAGTAAAAAGATTAAAATGTAATTTACGAATCATTTTGAAAAAGCTTAAAAATTAAGGGACTCTTTTGATATTTTATCTTTTTCAACCTTGTAAATTATTGCTAAACAAATTTTAAATGTTCATTTAAGTTGCTATACGGCGGAGCTCCGGTGGACAGCTAACACGTGGCTGCAGAGCTCCGGCGATCATGCCATATTAGCTCTCCATGTAGGCAGAATTTGATGATTGTACATTTTTCTTGCATTTTTCACAAAAAAAAAAATAGTAAAAAACTTTCAGATTCCATTGATTCCGGTAACAGAAAATTTTTTGCCCCATCTTGACCATCCACCCTTAATCATCAACTTGCAACTCATCAACGACTTCCAAATCATATGCAACACCAAAATCAAATGGAATCAAATGCATGACCAGAAACGCAATTTAAAAATTCAAAAATAAAAGAATAAACCTCTACAATTCCTTATGCTCACATGCATTACATCTCAGTTTTCCCCATTTCAACTTCTTACCCTTGAAAATGATGAACTTGAAGCTGCTGTTATGGGCGTTGCGTCAGAGTACTAGAACGGCTTCGCGATCGGTGGAGACTGGTTTAGAAGCCAGTTGTCGGCAAGACGGAGGATGGTTGATCGGCACTACGGCAGAGAGTGAGTGAGAGGGGGAGAAAGTCAAAGTGAATGAGGTTTATAATTAGGTGTTGGCGTTTGAGTTCGAGATTCTCCTTTTCATTTTTCCATTTCTGAAAATTCTGCAAAGAAGAAAAAAAAAAGAAATGGTGATGCATTGACCTTCTTCTTTTCTTCTTAAACCTTTGCTCTTCATTGAAACCAATTTCCAAATCCCTTTTCTTCCTCTTTACTCTAAACCCATTAACCAAATAGAAATAAAATAATCATGCAAAAGAGAAGCAAAATGCTATTATCACATAATGCACAGGTCACTCCATATCATTTCAGTGCACCCTCACGAAGAAAAGAAAGTTGAAGAGATAAAATATCAAAAGAGTTCTTTAATTTTTGAGTTTTTTTTTAAAGAATCCATGAAATTATATTTTGATCTTTTTACAGTTATTTTAACAGAAAAAATAGATTAAATAATCAAATTGTCCAACGGATTTAAAAAATAAGGATAAACTTGTCCGCTTAAAAGATTATAAGAAGATTTTTATAATTTTTGTTAAAACTCAATGAAATTTTTGTAAATTTTCCTTTAATAAAATAGCACAAAACAAGTTTAACAGGAAAAATAGCACAAATATTTATTAATTTCTAAAACTGCCCTAAAAACACACGCTCCCCTATACAGAATACAAGCTCCTAAATAAAAATGCAAATTACCCCCGAATGTTTTCAGAACAGAGTACCCCCGTTAATTTCTTCATTTTTCCATTCCAGCCAAATTCAAATCGGAAACTACTGGCTCTACAACTCACCGGGAATGTAAACAAACTTTCATCTCCTCTCGACTTCTGTTCCAAGCCTCCCCGCACAATTGAGATCGGCGTAAAAAGTTCAACGCAATGAAAAAAGCAAACAAATCAGGTTATTGATGTTGAGAAATAATTACAAATAACAGTCGGACGATTTGACACCATGATGGAAATAAGGGAGAAATTAGATCATGTGAAGAAATTAGATGATGTAGAAGCTGTTGATTTTCTTTTAAGAGAGATCATTGGATTTGTACTTATCAAGAATCGACTACATCACTTAAACATCTTCATAACCACAGGTCATTACTTCTCCACGCAGATCCATCACCATTCAAATTCATTCATTAATTAAATACTTAAACAAATTATGCATATGTCATTGCCTTTTTTTTTGACTTCTTTGCTGAGCAGTCTTGTTGAACAGAAAATAAAAGTAAACAAATTTAGTTTTTAAAATTTATTAATAAAATTAAAAAAATAAATTTATATATAAATATTGTTAAAAAATAAAAATAAATAAATTTATTTATCGATAAATGATGGCTGACAATGAAAGTAAATATTTACCAAATATAGCTGGTGCTGAGACAAAAGTATTTGAGAAAATTTAAAAAACAAAAGACAGAGACACTTAAAAAAAATATATGCAAGTAGCTGATTTAAAAAAAAAGTTTAATGTATTAAAGAATAAGAAAAAAAAACAATGAAAAGTTCTATAAAATTAGTATAAATATAAAAATGCTATTTGCTTAACTAAATTTTATTTTTTTGCATCTACTGTAATTTCTGGGAAACATTTGGTTGTTATCGGACGGATCAATGTTCTTTTTGTCACAGTAAGTGTGTCGGATAATTTGATCCAAAGGGCCCAATTTAAACTCTCAACCAAACCGAATGAAACGACGGCCATTAGATTTGTTCAACATGAAATACGACACTGTGTCAACATTAACGACGTCGTTTCACATAATGTTGATTGTTTAATAGTATAACTGGTTAGTAGCATACTTTCTTTTTGGGGGAAAATTAAAAATAGAGAGATGAACACAAGTATGTTTTGGCTAATACGAGAATAAATGGTTGACCAAGTATAAGTTTATAAATTTTTTTTAAGGAAGAAATTTATATTTAAAACACGTTAATTAAAAAAAAATTATATATAACATAAATAGTCTTCCATTTATTAGTTGGTCACCATAAATAAATAAATTTGAGTCCCGGTTAGAATATACAGAAGTCTTCATCATGACCCCCTTTATGCTTGCTACAAAAGAATGATAAAATACAAGCTCATCTCTCTCCCTATATCATTTCAAGTTTACAATATCAATCATCCCCTATCTACATTCCCTCCTCCACCTTCAACTTCAACTACATTTCTGTAGGAACTTTAAAAAATTAATCAATTTTCGAACTCCTAAACTGAAAAATAATCAAATTCTATCATTTCCTCCCTCAAAGCGAAACACGGGTCTTTATCGGTTTTAGCTTCAAACCCATGCTTTCTGGAGAGAGAAGCTCTGGCGAGATACAAGAAGGACTGAGCGGGCTCCTGGGGCTGCCGCTAAGTTGACATGGTCTGTATAATCCATATCCCATGAAGAAGTACTCCATAGGTATTAGCATTGCGTGTGGTTGTTCTTCTGTCACCATTGATCCGCACGCCTGAACCTGCAACAGAATTGCAAACAGTTTTTTGGTTAAGCTCAGGATGATAAACCATCAAGAAAGAGTATAATTGAATCGCTTGCCCCTTAACACATTATATAAAACCATTATGAGTTGGTCAGTGCACCTCAACTAAGGCGCTGTATCTCCTATCCAACTTTGAGGTCATGTGGAGAGCCTCGGAATGGAATGGAGAGTTGTCACCAACAAAAATAAGCGTGCGACATCTTAGTGTGCTCAACCCGCTGGTAAGGTCAGGTCTCCTGCATGTTTGCAAGACAGATTTTGAACATCAAAATTATTGAGGGAGAATTTTAAAGGAGGAAATGAGTGAATACTGGTTGGAAGTTTTCTTACTTGTTAATTGCCTGGAGGAACCGAAAAATATTTGTACTCTGCCTCTCATCAAGCAACTGAAGCAATAAACAGATGTAAGAATCAAACTAAGCCTCGCCTTTGAAATGGACATGAAATTGGAATTACAGTGGGAATTTTTCTAGGAAAAGGTCAATTTTAGATGCTGTGGAAATATGTTTTGGGGTATCATTTCACTTGATTTTATGACCAACTTGGAGATAAACAAACCCTCTAATAAAAAACTTAAAACAAATTGCTTTTCTCCTAAAGCAATCTGAACTAGTAATGCCAAAGGAAGGAAGAGAAATTAGATTGAAACTAATGGTAAATAGTAACACTAACTTTTCTGCATGCCTGAACTATGTCCGACTCTGGAACTTCTGCAGTGCCACGAACTTCCTGTTTCAGTTTCCATTTCCATCACTCAACCAATTCGATATAAAAGCAACTATCATTCTAATAAACAATTATTCAATGCTAGACCATGAAGTACTAGAATACCTTGCTGAAGTATCTCTGAAGCAAAAACTCCTTGAGCAATCCACACATGCCATAGAAATATAGCAAATTTGACATCACCTGCAAAGAATATGTTATAACCATGAAGCTATGAAAAGCTACCACCAATCACCAACCCCATGTAAAAAATAATCAGAATGTCAGAAAATAAACCTTGTTATAAAACCATTCTGTCCAAGAGGGTGGTCGGCATAAAGGGGATACAAGTATCAATCCAAGAACACGATCTCTATATTTCATCTGTAATACAAATTCTTGATCAGGCAAGAAACATAGAGGGGCATGTAGACAATATTAGTTATGATATCCCAGGAAGGAACATACGGCAAATAAGGTAAGGATGTACGCACCGGCCGTCACCCCCATGCACATCACTGCACCAAGCCTGAACAAGAAATTTTCACACCATTAAAAACCAAGTTAACACCATGATTTAGACAACCTCGTTCTACAAACTTCTATCCGAACTATATACCGAAAATTAAGGACAAGGTGCAAAAATCGTTAAACTCACCCAAAATAATTCAGAACCTCCACAATCTGATCTGCTAAGTCATCGGCAGAAGGTAGAGAATTACTTGGACAAATTGGAGCTGCACCCAACTGCAGGAACTCTTGTACAAATGCCAGAAAACAGAAAATGTGAATAATTTGCCGATAATAGGATGTATACTTTTGGCAGAAAATAATGTAACTGATAAAGATAGCTAACATATCATGCAGATGCACTCGAGTAAACTAATTAACTGACCTCATGTCCAGGTGGGCTAATGTGGTAAATGCAGAAGTTGTGAAGCAACAAAGAAACCGCCTCAGGACAAAAGAATAATCCTTGGAAACAAGACACATCTGAGAAACAGATATAAGAACAAAAAGTTTCCAACATGTTAGATGGCCAAAATGCAACAATTAAGTGCAGGGAACAAAAGAACATATTGCTAGTGATGCACCAAAATTTTCCGAACGGATGAAAGAAAATAAGGACTCCACTTACGATTTAGAGCTAAATCAGGATAAGTAATTAGCGCTGGCTTGTCTTGGTCTCCACAGACAATAACAGACACAGAACCACGGCCAGTTCTTACATGATGTTCCTGAAAGAGTTCATATAAAGCAGATAGCTATAGGTAAATGGAAATTTAAAGGAGATAAAACTCAAACTGGAACTAACAAAGAATGCTTCACTATCATAACATTTTGTAATAAACATTTGTTTTTTAACAAGAAACACCTTCAATTTAAAAACAGCAATCATTTGTTTCAGTGAATAAAGCCACAGTTATATCCAGATAGATTTATAGAACGTACATATGTGCACTTACAGAAAGCCACAGTTATATCATTTGAAAATTTTAAATAGCATATTACATTTTATAAATATGATTTACAGAAAGCAAGCCAAAACTATGTAGTTCTTAAGTTCAATCGTTGTAGTCTTTTAAAAAGTGAAGACAGATCAAAAGACGGAGTATGGAATCTCATAAATTAAAAGAAGGTATTGAGCTAAAAGCACTCTACAAATAGTAACAAAATGAAAATGAAAATAAAAATTCACTAACAGCTAGACATAGTCTTAGTATAATAAGAAGAAATAAATAAGACAAATAAGTATAGCTAAGGTTGCTTTGCTTTGGTGGACTGCAACTAACTTTGAATATAACACAAGAAATCAAATACTTTTGCGCATAAAAAGCGTCGAAACGGCAAGGAAGGGATATACCTAAAGAACTGAAGAACAATAAGCAGATATTGAAAAAAAAAATATTGATTAGAAAAAGCTTAAAAATTTACAAAACTTCATAATTAAAAAAAAAAAAAGGCAAGAATGAAGATACCATTCTCAACTACAGAAAAGGGAAAACAAAGGAGCTAATAACAAGCGAAGCCGAAGCCCAAAAGAAGTGAATTTAACCGACTCCGGATTTCTAATTTCCACCCAAATTGGAAAAGCATGAGAGGATTTCGAAGGAGAGGAAAAAAAAACGAGGAAATGCATTGGATCTGAGCACCATTATTACTGGATATATACAATATCGCTACATTAAATGGAAATCCCAATTTCGAAACATATTCCGGATATTTCTCTTCTTTTGAAAAAAAAATGGTAATAGTAAAAGAAATGATAAAGATATTTATATCTGACTAGTAATTTCATTGACGGGAATCAAATTCAAAAGAAAACAAAACGACAAGGGGAAAATTCTCAAACGGGTTATTGTCGTTTAATCTTCGAGAAAAGAGAAAATTCAATTTCCATCCCAAGAATGTCAAATAACTGAAGCTCATTTCAGGCAGCAAACAAAAACCCAAATCACAAATAACCAAAAATTCGAGAAAAAAAATGTACTACTTCTTCCTCTGATTCCGGGAAGCATTCAATTAACCCAAATGGGATGAAATCTCAGAAAATAAAAAATCGATTATGCATTGAATCACTGACTTTTCAAGCCAATATAGCTTCAACAACCAATTTTAAAAAATGGGCATAAATAAACTAAACCCAAAACACAAAAATCAAACCTTTCCACCAAGATAGATCTTCTCCATATCGACGGAAATGAAATCTTTAGAATCATCCATGGCCGCGGCTATATCTTTCTTTCTAATAATGAAGAAAGGAAAGCCCCGACCTTACAGACCTCTAGGATTCTGAGTCTCTTCTGTCTCCCTCCAGAACTCTCTCTCTCTCTGATTAGAGCTTGGCTTCTTCTTCTTCTTGTTCAATGGCTTATAAGGCAAGCGATTCTTTCGCTCTTTAAAACACTCTCCTTCTTCTTCTCTCTCTATAACTGCAAAAATAAATTGCGGTTAACCTCCACCGACGCTTATCGGCTCTTGTTTTTAATATTCTTCTAAAAAAAAATTACTGTATTTTTTTTTATTTATCTTTTTATTACGGCGTTAATCAGTATTTTCACTTTTTTTTACTGTGGCCAGAGGACCCGAAAGGTCAATGCCCGCCAATAACAATTTTATAATTATCTATATTATTTTGTCTTTTTTTTTAGGGAAAATAAAAATTTTAAATTTTTTTAACGTTAAAAAATGTTTTGAAATTATTTTTAAATAATTATTAATTAATTCATGTATTTTTACATATTATATAATTTAGTTTCTATATTTTAAAATATTAAATAGGGTTGCTCATAATGTTGTTAAAGTATTGTTAAATTTTTTCCTCTTTTATGATTTAGAACTTGGGATTGGGATGTGTATATATTCATCCAATATTTATCCCAATCCCAAATAGAGATCTTTTAGATGCCACTATGGATGAACAATGAAAATACTTGCCATTTCTTTTTTTATAATATGCTGAAAAGGATCCTAAAAAGCTAAATCAAGTCTTGAACAAATAAACTTGGTGGGATTATTTATGCCAGATAGATGAATGGGAAGACAACATAAATAGGCTTAAGGAGAAAATTTTAAGAAATGAGATGGAGGAATTTCATTGCTTATCATTTAAATTGTTATTGATGGATTTGTTATTTATTTCTCTTGCTACAATTGGATAATCAATTGTTTGAATTTTTTTTTCATCTAAGAAATAGTTTGAAATTATTTTAAGATTTGTACTAATTTAAAATGTTAAACTTTAACTATGACTAGGTAAGTTAACTACAAATAACCACTAGAATTTTTTATTTATTCAATTTATTTTGAGATTTTTAATTGGTGTGAAAATGTTATCAATAGTTCAAATTATAATAAAAAAAATACGTAACTCAAGTTTGGATGAAATTATTATAATTTGAATATTTTTTGATGAAACCGGTTCATAGACCTATATAATAAAATATATTATATTAAGATCATTCGGCTCGTCAGGTGTCTCAGTGATATAAACAAAGAACTATTACTTTATATTTGAAGATATTTTTATTTCGTTAATTACTTAAAAACCTAAATAAGAATATATCAAAATTTTTATATATACTTGAATTCTTAATGGTATTGAATTTATTTTTTTAAGATTTTTTTTTGTTCTTTCCTAATTTAATGGATTGAAATTAATTAATAAAAATAAATGAATTTTAAGTTTTAACCATAACAAAGTCAAAAAAGACAAGCGATGTTTTGTGAGCAAGAAAGACAACTTTATTTAGGAAAAGCAAAGGGAAACACATATGATTTGGTTTGACTGCCAAGTGTATTTGTTTTTATGTCTCTAATGATTTGTAAGTGTGTCATTGGATACTCTTTTTCACAGCTATTATTGGGTCCCATTTCCTCCCCTTTTTTTGTGGGACAATCACTTGTCATCTCTCTACAGCCTTTACAAGTCACAATTTCTGTTGCTTTGCTTGCCGTTGATTTGACTCCATTCGTTTAATCATCAACCAAATTTTTTATGAAATTATTACTTTATTATTTCCGTTGTTTAAACAAGTTATTAGGTAGTTTTTAATGTTTAATCACATTAATAATAATTTAATCTTTTGTAAAACCTATTTTTTTTTAAATGCTATTTAGGTTAATGATATAACATTTTTTCAATTAAACAAGCCTAAAAGGATTACATTATTACACACCATATAGTTTAAGGAAGCTAATACAATGTCATTTGGTAGACGGAAATGAAATTGAGAATGTAATTTTTGGTCCTTATTTTTTGTTATATACCACAAATAAAATGATGAAATAAGAATGAGAAAGAAGTCGACAAGGATTAATAATTATAGATGAAAGAAATAAAAATTCTTATTTTTAATTATTAATTAAAATGAAAGGTTTCATGTTTTTTAAAAATAAAGTGTAGGTTTTTAGACTTTAAATGGAAATGTTTAACCTATTAAATTTCAACCTTAATTCTAAATTTCTGTTCCATTTTATTACACATATATTAAACATAGTCATAACATCTTGATAAAAAT
>CATIWJ010085149.1:0-12104 GCA_949640765.1 Croton laevigatus | reverse complement strand
TAGCGGAAAGATGCAAAGGAAATCAGAATAGTCAAGTAAAGTCAGGCTCACCAGAAACACTTAGAACATCATATACTGTGAAAGAAAATTATACATTAAAAGGAGCATTGGCATAGAAAAAAAAAATTTCTCAAGTAATGTTCTGTATACCAAACTGTATCAATTGTGATATACTTAGCTCGACTAGTAGTAGTTGGATTAAAGGGTGTTACAATGACACTTTTTTGTCCATAGGAGTCATGCAAGTCTGATGGGCAGACACATGTTTAGGGCGAAAATATCAAAAATAGCTATAAATAGACCTCTCTTCTTTCGATAGAAGGGTCTTTTTATGAAATTTAGGGTGCTTCCTTACTATTCCTAATGTTTTTAAGATCCCAAATGAGATTCTAAGGATTTTAGACTAGTTTTTGGGGTTTTTAAGGGAAACACTTGATTTGGAAAGAAAATCTACTATTATTAGTGTGATTTTCCTCTATTTTCATCATTAGACATATTAAGAATGAACTATTTTAGTAGATTTAAGGATTTAAATCAATCTAAAAACCTAAGCTTAGAAATATTGGATTGAGAACATAAAAAGGAGATTGGACTCTTCAAAGTTATGAAAGCTCTTAAGCCCCAAACTAAGGGCATGGTAATTTCTTAAATTTCTCCTTTTTATATTTCTTGTATTTTTAAACTTCTATTAATTAGATATTACTAGATTTGTGATTGTTAGCTTTTAAAATTTTTATAATCATTTATGGTCTTTATTTTCATCTCTTTAAAGTTAGAACCATCAAATCTTTGTTTTGGAATTTCTCGAGACATAAATAGTGCCGTCATGGCACTATTGTCCACTGTCACAATGGACATTTAAGCTGTCATGACACTAATCTTACTTTATGTGTTTTCCAGTATCTCTAAAATAAGACTCTCATAATAAAAAGTGTTTCCTAAAATCTAAGGCTTTTTGAAGGTTAGAACAGTGTCGTCAAGGTGGACTTTTGTGCCGTTACAACACTCTTTGACGTTACAGGGAGTCTTTCGCTTTCAATAAATTTTTTGGGCGTCAAAAATTTCTGAGAGATAGAATAGTGCCATCACGACACTCTTGTCTGTTGTCACAGTGGACTTCTATGCTATCAAATTACTCTCTACTATTCCAAGGAGCTCTCTAACCCTAATAAAGTATCTTGAGTTTGAAATTTATTAAAAAAAAAGTATTGTACCATAAATGATTTGTGAATCTTGAAAGCCAATAGTCTTAAATTTTATTTATATATTCTTACTATATGTTTAAATCCATTTGGGATCTTGCATTAGAAATTGATGTATGTATCATTTAGAATAAATATTTAGGAATTTACCATTTTTCAATTGATAAAGTTATTTGTTTATGAATATATGTTAATATGTTAGGTGTCCTCTTAGTATGATTAGTGAAAATAGAGGATCAAGCGATAATGTTGTGTATGTTAGTAAGGGTTTGGTTTAAAATGGATTTAATAAAGGGTATAACGTATTTTAGGCTATTTGTAACTCCCCTCCACGGTAAGAAAGGAGATTTATTTAATTTCCATGCCTTGAATTATTGGGATTGAGATTGAATGTATACTAATAATTGCAAATTGGTGATTAAATGAAGGCAATTAACTATTTCTCACTTATGTTTGAATGACGTTAATTTAACTAATAAAACTGGTTTTCTTTAATAATTGATAAAGTTGATATAGAAAGCTTGAGATAATTTAATTGTGGCTAATTTTTTAGGCTTCGATTTGACAAAATTTCAAAGTAGCGTACCTAATTCCCTTGGAATCTTTTGGTTCAAAGATCACTTTTGCCTTAAAAATGTTAAAATGGAGTCAAATTGTGTTTTAAAAGAAATTATAAAAATTGTTATCGAAGAGTGGTGACTCTAAATCATTTTTCTATGACCAACAATATCAACATGTGCATAATCGATAAAAATTGGTTTTATCACCTCTTTCAAATAATCAATAATCATTATCACATACCTACTTTTATTTTTATGCATTAAAATAGTTTGGCAACTCCACTAGGGATTTTGAACCCTAAGAATCCTTGGTTTTTAATAAACTTAGTTTGGGATACAATTAGGAATTGACTTAAAAATTAAGTTATTTTTGCTTTCGTCATCAAAATTGGAGTATAAGAAACCTTAAGCCGTTTCGGAAATTTTTAATTGCTTGTTTGTTTTATTGCTTTCCTTATCCAATTATTTCAGGATTTTCATTTTATACTCAGAATCTTCTATCTTCTACCTTATATTACCTCGCGGTAAGGTTATTAGTGTGCATGTTAATTCCTTTCTAGACACGATTCTAAATTCAACTATCAGAGTATTAGTAATGCTTACCACCCATAAGTCTAATACCTAATCGATATATAAAAGATTAGGCTGGAAAAAGCCAAAATCTCACTTCTGAACCTAGGCCTATCAAACGAAGTCCTCACCCATATATAGTTGACTATAATTACTTCTATTTAAGAAATACCATTTTCTATGTGCTATTGTTTTACCGCATTCATGTGAGAGATATTCTATTCTATCAATCCCAAAACCTCTACTGGTTGTCAAGATTTAAAGTCAAAAATTCTAGGAAACAGAAGTCTGAATATTGACCAACAGAATTTGTATGTGGGAGAAATAAGGGTGTAGTTCATGCATTTCCTACCTCCCACACTCTTATATGATTTACCATATATCGTGCCAACATGCATCATTTAACCAAGTTTGATTTTTCAGCCATTCATTTAAGAGTCTGTTATCACAATAATTATATACTAGAACAGTTACGACATCTCACTTGCTAACGTGCCGTAACCGATCAATTAAAAAGGAACACGTGACATTAATTACTCTGTATAATTATTCTTTAAAATCTAGCTGGTCCCCCTTCATTAATGCAAATTAATTCTATATTCTTAATCTATATAATTATTCTTTAAAATCCAGCTGGTCCCCTGATGCGGGAACAAGCAAAACGAAAACAAAAAAATAAATAAAATCCTTGTTTAGTCGAAGAATTCTCAGTAATCTTATGGAACCTATAGAATTACGCTCGACAAGAAAATGTCATAAAAATCTCAAAATTGTCGTTACTTGTCTCAACATTACATATTTATAGCAAAAACAAAACCCTAGTCCGAAAATCAAAAGAAAACAAAAAAAAGGAAAAAATAAAAGTATCGGCAGAAATAGAAAAATGTTGTTTTAGAGGCTTAAAAGATTTAATTTGGCCAAAAAGCGACGGACGTCATAGGCAACGCTGTGAGTTTTGATCGTTGGCCCATTTTCGATGAGAAAAGACCCAAAAATCACCAAAATGCAAAACGAATTGGGTCTTTTTGCGTAAATGGGCCTGGGTTGTCCTGCGGGCCGATTTACGGTCCAATTTCTCCATAAAAAACTAGTTTCGCTTCTAATTCTGTATCATTCCATATTTATAGTGGTTGACAGGTTCTCTAAAATGGTATATTTTATCCCTTGTAAAAATACCACTGATGCTGTCAATGTGGCGCAGTTAGTTTTTAAAGAGGTATACCGTTTACATGGGCTGCCTACTTCTATTGTTTTTGACAGTGATACCAGATTTCTTAGCCATTTTTGGCACAGCTTGTGGAAGATGATTAATACTTAGCTGAACTTTAGCAGTGCCTATCACCCACAAACAGACGGTCAAACAGAAGTTGTCAACCGTTCCTTGGGCAACCTATTGCAGGGCTTAGTTGGTGATCATATTAAAAGTTGGGATCAGAAGCTTTGTCAAGCAGAATTCACTCATAAAAATGCAAGCAACCGTAGTACTGGGTTTAGTCCTTTTCAAATTGTCTATTCGGTGGTTCTCATGGGTCCCCTTACTTTAATGCCTATACCGGACAAGACCAGAGTTCATGCGAAGGCAGCAGAATTTATTGACAGTCTTAAGCATATCCACCAAGCTATCCATGACAACCTAGTCCAGGCTGCTGCAAATTACAAGGCTGTGTGGATAGTCATGACTAAAGATCGCTTCCCTGCGGGAGAATACAACAAACTTTCTCCAAGGAAGATTGGACTTGTGCAGATTCTAGAGAATATTAATCCCAATGCTTACCGTCTGCAATTACCAAGTCACATTTGTACTGCTGATGTTTTCAATGTCACGCATTTGCATCCTTACAATGGTGATTCTTTAGACAATGACAATTCGAGGATGAATTCTTTCCACCATGGGGGGAATGATGGAGAACTAGAAGCGAAATTAGTTTTTATGGAGAAATTGGATCGTAAATCAGCCCGCAGGACAGCTTAGGCCCATTTAGGCAAAAAGGCCCAATTAGGCAGTTTTGTGATCAACATGCGGCAGAAGTTGGCAATGTTGGATTTTAGTAATTTTTGGGTCTTTTCTCATCGGAAACGGGCCAATGATCAAAACTCATGGCTTTAATCGTGATATCCATCGCTTTTTAGCCAAATTCCATCGTTTAGGCCTCTAAAATGGCATTTTTCTGTTTCTGCTGATATTTTTATTTTTTCCCTTTTTTTGTTTCCTTTTGATTTTCGGATTAGGGTTTTATTTTTGCTATAAATATGTAATGTTGAATAGCGGTAGTTTTGAGATTTTTATGATATTTTCTTCCCGAGCGTAGTTCTCTGGGTTCCATAAGATTCTGGGCATTCTTATACTAAACAGGGATTTTATTTATCTTTTATTTTTTTTATTATTCTCACATCAGAACTAGAAGCGAAATTAGTTTTTATACAGAAATTGGATCGTAAATCGGCCCGCAGGACAGCTTAGGCCCATTTAGGCAAAAAGGCCTAATTAGGCAGTTTTGTGATCAACTTGCGGTAGAAGTTGGCAATGTTGGATTTTGGTAATTTTTGGGTTCTTTCTCATCGGAAACGGGCCAATGATCAAAACTCAAGGCTTTAATCGTGATATCCATCGTTTTTTGGCCAAATTCTATCGTTTAGGCCTCTAAGATGGCATTTTTCTGTTTCTGCTGATATTTTTATTTTTCCCTTTTTTTTGTTTCCTTTTGATTTTCAGATTAGGGCTTTGTTTTTGATATGTAATGTTGAGATGAATAGCGGTAGTTTTGAGATTTTTATGATATTTTCTTCCCGAGCGTAGTTCTCTAGGTTCCATAAGATTTATGGGCATTTTTATACTAAACAGGGATTTTATTTATCTTTTGTTTTTTTATTATTCTCACATTAAAACTAGAAGTGGAATTAGTTTTATAAAGAAATTGGATCGTAAATTGGCTCGCAGGACAGCTTAGGCCCATTTAGGCAAAAATGCCCAATTAGGCAATTTTGTGATCAACTTGCGGCAGAAGTTGACAATATTGGATTTTGGTAATTTTTGGGTCTTTTCTCATCGAAAACGGGCCAATGATAAAAACGCATGGCTTTAATCGTGATATCCATCACTTTTTGACCAAATTCCATCGTTTAGACCTCTAAAATGGCATTTTTTTGTTTATGCTGATATTTTTATTTTTCCCTTTTTTTTTTGTTTCCTTTTGATTTTCGGATTATGGTTTTGTTTTTGCTATAAATATGTAATGTTGAGGCGAATAGCGGTAGTTTTGAGATTTTTATGATATTTTCTTCCCGAGCGTAGTTCTTTGGGTTCCATAAGATTTCTGGGCATTCTTATACTAAACAGGGATTTTATTTATCTTTTGTTTTTTTATTATTCTCACATCATCCCCCACTTCATTAATGCAAATTAATTCTATATTCTCAATCTCTCACCTGATCTCTTATACCCAGAAGCCATTTCTGCTACTTCACATACCCTATCATCATTATCATCATCTTCTTCTTCTTCTCAAAAGCTGCACAAGAATTTGCAGTGAACCAAAAATATAAATTGCCTTATCTATAATCGGAAATGTAGCATAAAAAACATAGCATCATGTTTTTGAATTAATAATCGGAAAGCTCCAATTTCAATTCTATGGGACAGGTTATATATATTGGTAATTAAGTTCTATCTATACACTATTATTTAATTTTCTTCTTAATTCTAATTGATGAAGGTTTTTCTTCTTATATTTCTTAATTCTAATGAGTAAATGTATTGGTAATATTGGTAATCAAGTCCTTTTATGTTCGTTTATACCACTATAGGATTGATTGCAATTATTATAATCATACAATCATTGAGAAAATTTAATCATAAAATGAAAAAATTAGATGTCTAAAATAACTGAAGGTTTAATATTTTTTTGATATTGATTAAGAAAGATTTTACGCATGGAAGTAGTTTTATAAGAGATTAGCACACTGCACAAACAATTTACTAAAACAGCAAAGAAAAACTAGTAGTAGAAGGAACAAAAATTATTACTGCAACTAAAACATTTTGCATTATTTCTACTTTTATGTTTTTTAATAATCCATATTTTTATGGCTTTACTTTCTGTGTCTCTCTCTAAGGGTCTTTAACACCTTTCCTACATTGCATTTACTAGTCATTGAATTGCACATATTAGGATTGGCAAAATGGCATATTTTGATAATCATGATCTAGGTATGAAACTTTTTTGTTTTGGCATATCTTAAGTTCATTTAGGATTGGCAAAACTTTGTTTCAAACATTATAAGTTTAATAAAAATTTATTTTATTATTTTGGCAGTTGATGGAAGTGAAGGATTAAATAAAATTTCATATGTTAGTAGAAATGAACATAAGATGAATGATTTGATGATCATGATTGTGAATAGTGAGGAAGAGGCATATAAGCTATATAATAACTATGCTGCACGCATTGGTTTTAGCATTAGAAGAGGAAACACTAGATATCATGTAGGAATAAGAAATATTTACCAAAAGGAGTATTATTGTTCTTGTTAGGGTGTTAGTGAAGCACATAACCCTTTTAATACAAGATATCGTAATCGATTCGAGACAAGGATTAAGTGTGAAGCTATGATTTGTTTTTCAGTTAAAGATGGCATTTGGAAGGTGATAATTTTTTTTTGAAAACCACAACTATGAACTAGCTTCACAAAAGGAAATTCACTTGCTGAGATCTAATAGGGCATTTACCAAACCTAAAGCTAACGTTATAAATTCAATGGCGAATGCAGGTATAAGCACGAAAAATATTTATGCTTACATGTCTAGAGAAGTAGGTGAGACGGAGTATATTGGATTTACTAAAAGAGACTGCTACAATCATGTGAACAAAGAAAAAATGATTTTAATTAAAACAGGTGATTTACAGGGTTTAGTAAATTATTTCAAGGTTAGACAAAATGAGGATGCAATGTTTTTTTACACAATTCAAGTTGATCAAGAGAATATGATGACTAATTCTTTTTTAGCGAGATGGAAGATCAAGGATTGATTATGATTTCTTTGGTGATGTAGTTGTTTTTTATACTACTTATCGCACAAATAAATATGATTTAATTTGTGCTCCGTTTGTGGGGGTAAATTATCATTGGCAAAATATTATGTTTGGCTGTGCTTTTTTGCTAGATGAGACTACATTGTCTTTTGTTTGGTTGTTTAAATCATTTTTAGAATCAATAGAGGAAAGGAACCTAAAACAATAATTACAGGTCAAGACCAAGCAATGACAAAGGCAATTAGAGAAGTTTTTCCAAATACTCAGCACCGGTTGTGTCAATGGCATATTGCTAAAAATGCTCCATCACATTTGGGAAAATTTAATTCAGATGCTAAGTTCCATAAAATTTTTTGTAAATTCTTGCAAGGATGTGAAACGAAACTCGAATTTCAGGAGATGTGGGACAAAATGATGGATGAATTTAGTGACAAAAGAGATAATAAATGGTTGAATAATTTGTATAAAATTAGAAAAAGCTGGTGTTTAGCTCTCAATAAAGATGTCTGCTATGAAGCAATTAGATCATCTTAACGAAGTGAAAGTACAAATCATGTCTTAAATAGGATTGCATTTAAAACCACTTCACTTTCTCAATTTGTATTTTCATTTGAGGACTTGGTAAAAGGATGGCGATATGATGAAGGAGTTGAAGATTTTAATTGTAAAAAAAGTATGCCTCCTCATGCTATTCAAAGTAGTGGTCTCTTGAATCATACGGCTCAAATTTATACAGCTAAGATATTCTTATTATTTCAAAAAAAAATTACTTGATTGTTTAGGTACAAATTGGTCAGAGATTAGTAGTTCTAATGGTGTCTACTCTTTTAAGGTAATCGAAGAGAATGAGAATTCAAGAAAGTAGAATTGTTAATTTTGATGCATTGAACAAGGATATTAGCTGTACTTGTAAAAAATTTGAGTGTATGAGTTTGTTGTGTTCTTATGCATGAAAATCCTTTGTCATAAAAAATGTTACAAGGATACCTGAAAAATATGTTTTAAGTGGATGGACTAAAAATGTGAAGAAGGGAATTATTGAGAATGACAAAGAAGGTTTAGGTCTTGATAATCTTGGTGATACTGAAACCGTCTTTCGAAATTCTGTGATGCGGTATGCTTATGATATCATTGTAAGGAGACAAGATAATGGAAGTATAAGACATATATGTCGAGATGCTTTACACAAATTATATGGAGATATAAGCAAAGAGTTGGGAAGGTTGCATTTAAATGAAAATGATGAAATAAAAGAGAATGACATTAATGATAAAGAATCTAAAGATACTGAACCAATATTAAATTCTCCTAAAGCAAAGCCAGAGGTGTTGGTCCCTTGGCAACTAAGAGGGGGGGTGAATTAGTGGCCTTCTAAAAAATTTAAGCGGAAATTTGGTGGACAATTAGAAGGATTTTATAGTGGTTCGGCCAAATCTCTTTGCCTACGCCCACTTCTCCAATCCTAGAAAGGAATTGGGTTCCACTAAAACACAAAGAAAAGAATACAAGAGGTTTTACAAGTTCACCTCAAACTTAGGATTTGTGATCATCCCAAACTTACAAAGAATAAAAATAAGAGTTTAAAGCTAACTCTCAAACTGAAACAACAAAGAAAGATGTGGGTTTATTGATTACCCAACTAACAAAACACTCAAAATTAAATGAAAGTAATTGAAAGAAAGTTTTGCACAATGAGGCTGTTGAAAGTATTGAATATGGTAGTTGTCTAACCTCATTAATACAGTTTTGATGGGTATTTATACTCACAATTGAAAAACTGGCCGTTGGAAAGAGAAAGTAAGAAAATTGCTCTGTTTGTTTGTCAGTGTCGCGGGAGCGATCTGATGGTCGCAGTCGCAACCTCTCACATAAA
This sequence comes from Croton laevigatus, assembly GCA_949640765.1. Lineage (NCBI taxonomy): Eukaryota > Viridiplantae > Streptophyta > Magnoliopsida > Malpighiales > Euphorbiaceae > Croton > Croton laevigatus. Next base: position 2,869 of record CATIWJ010085149.1, on the reverse strand, counting down.
AATTTAAATGGGCTTTTCTAACGGATACCTATTACGTCGCTTAACATCAAATGCACTAGCCATTATGTCTAACTGTGGGTTTGTCGCGGGCGTGACTGTGCTGCAACGGCTATATTATGTTTTGGTTGTGTCGAGCTCTTCGTCGCGAGCTTTCCAGTAGCTTTTGAAGAAAAATGTTGGCCAAATTATGTTATGGTCGCGAGCGCAGTAGATAGGTCACGGTTGCAACTTAGGTGTTTTTTTTTCATAATCGCCATTTTTTGTTTTGGTCGCGAGCATTCCAGTAGCTAAATGAAATTTTGGATTCTGAATGTATGCCAGGTCGTGAGTGCGATGTACATGGTCGCGGTCATGACAATTGTGCCAGCAGCAATACTTCAACAATTTTACAACTCTTCTGGCTTTGACCACTTGATCATGATTTTATAATGCTGAGAAAACTCAAAAGGAACTTGAAACAATGTTAGATACTTCACAATTTCAAGTAAAGTTTGTCAAATATTCAAAACTTGAAAGTTTGGTATCTAAGGCACAACAATCTCCCCCTTTTTGATTTTTTGACAAACTAACTTGAGTTGTGATAAAAAAATAATCAAGGAATTTGCAATGGACCAAGATGAATATGCTAAAGATCAATGTTTCAAGTTTTGACAAATTTTATATATCAAATATTCAAAATTTAAAATTTAAGTTGCTTACTACCCCCTTACTAAATGGATTCCAAATGAATACAAATGAATACTGCCCTTCAAAATATGCACACAACTCAGATTACTTCTCCCCCTTTTGGCAAAAATATTAAAAAGGGTAGAAAATGAAGAAATAAAAATTTCATTAACTTAAGGAAAAGTACAATGAAAGGTAATCAAACAAACAACTAAAAACATAATAAAGACTTAAAAAACAGAAAGATACACTGACGATTAAAAAAACTAGAGAGATGCCTATTCTATCACAATCCCTTTGCCCTTGTCCTTCCTTGAATAGGTTCTCATGGTTCCTTGAGGTTCGTCTTGAGAGGGCTGCTCCCTTGGTTGAAATTCAAAAGGAGAAGGAGGAGGTGGCTCATCATCACTAGAAGAGGAGGATGAAGAAGAGCAAGTGATGTGAAGGGCTTCATTGATCCTTCTAAGCCACCGAAAGAGCCTGTTTTGCTTCTTGGAGAACTTCTCCTGATTTTTAAGAATTGTTTAAAGTATTTGAGAATCAGAAGAGGGTCAGGAAGGAGTGGAGGAAGCACCTTCTCCAAGTCTTTGTTGTTTAGAATGAGTTCTTGAAGGTTATGGAGGAGGAGGTTGAGGAGCCCTTTCACCGGTAGAGGTTTTGTTCCCTTGGTATGCAAGATGACCAATGGAAAGGATTTTGGCATCAAGGGTGAGATAAATTTGTGTGAACTTACTGCTATGGATGATTTTCTCATCATGTGAGCAATATGATTTTATTCATGGATCGTCCATATTAACTACTATTGAGGCCAAGTAGGTTAAGGTTACGGATACATTAGGAACATGGACTTTGACCTTTGTATATCAAGAAGATGTGAAACATAAACAGTGGGTCCACAAAAAGGGGTAGAAGTGTGGGCACAATGAAGAAGAAAAAGGTCTTTTTGAGAGACTTTGTTGGAACCTCTCTTAGCAAGGATTGAATTGCTAATGACTTGATGCAAAAGCCAATAAGGAAGATCACGTAGGGCACTTGCTTTTACATATTTGGAGTCATGAACTTGGTCGGTCGATATGGCTTCCAAGTTGTAGTGATATCCATAAAAGGAATATCCTTAAATTTGGTAAAGTGGCCAAGAGAGAGGTTGAAAATTTCAGCAATTTAGGCTCTAGAAAGAGTATAGGTGGTCCCAAAGATGGAGAGAGTGATGCAGTTAATGGTTGAGGGTGTAACACCCCTTCTAGGCCCTATAGAAGACCCCGAAGAAGTGCTACATGCTGGTACTGGAGCTGTAATGAACCTTTGTGTACTATTTATCAGTTAGACAATTGTTGTACATACGACTTGATTTTATACTTAGCCAAATTTTAAACAAATTTCTACAGAAATTTCGCCATAGTTCCGCCTAGGAATGGACATACCATGAATAGTAACAGCAACTAAATTAATAGTCCCTGTGACTATACACTGGGATCCTGCAAGGAAAATATCTCAAACAGTTCGGCAATCTGTCCTTATACCCTCACTCCTTAAATTAACCGAAAATAAACACTTCTATAATCTCAATCAGCAATTCAGTTTAACACAAATATTTCAACAGATATCAAGTGTACAAACCTAACATTTATCTGGGAGGACTAGTATTGTTTATATACATGCCACTATAATGTTCTAATACATAAAATAAAGGACCTTAGTGCTGCGTACCGCCGATGACTGGTACTGAAGTCTACTATATCTCTACCTGTAAACCTACGAGTTACAGGAAATAACTCGCTGAGCAAATTATGCCCAGTGGGTACCTTACTTATGAAAATAACATTTACATAAACAATAGGTATACAAAAAACAGACAATAAAACCAAGTTATAATAATGCTTTTGAAATGGAACAGGTGAAATATATAATTAAATGAAAACATGTGTTAGACTAACGCTTTTAATTAATGCGCTCTACTGGTTACTAGCTGAACTTGGGATAAGACAATTCCATTTAGAAGTGATCCAATATTGGTCACATATCCAATAATCACAGTACCATAGTACTAAAACCACTGAACAGTTTCCATATCAGATAACTATATAATAACTCGTCGAGTGTTTTGCAACACTTCGACTATACTCGCCGGATGCTTTGCAACACTCCGACTATAAGCATAAATGGCGCCAATCCATTTCATAAAATCCAAATCCATATACTGTGG